>OX424448.1:17584560-17779841 GCA_949152495.1 Lasius fuliginosus | reverse complement strand
GAGAGAGAGAGAGAGAGAGAGAGAGAGAGAGAGAGAGAGAGAGAGAGAGAGAGAATAGTTCGACGCGGGCAGATACTCTCTGACGCAGGGCTCCAGCGTAACGCACATGGTCCTTTGTAAAACCCCCCTCCCAACGCTTCGCCACGCGCCAAGTATCATCGCGTTAAACATGTAGGACGTCTCTTCTCGCCGCGCTCTTTCACTCGCGCCGATCCTTTTTAATTATTTTAATTAATTGTCTTACTTCATTAATTATAATTCGCATTTATGATCAACTTTATTAATTATTGTGAAGATATATATATATATATATATATATATATAGAGAGAGAGAGAGAGAGAGAGAGAGAGAGCGCCAGAAAGCAAAATATAATAATATTTATTTAACTCACCTTTTTGCCAAGAAGTGTACTTGGTTTACAAAATTCCTTAATCACACATACCTTTCATACTCACATTTATTCCTTTTATACCTCTAAGACTAGTTTATTTTATCACAGTCTTTCTAGAAAGCAAAATATAGAATCAATTCTTTTCAGCAAAAGAATCGTCAATTGTCGTCAATAATTTTTAACTTTTACTTTAAGCCGTTAAAATGAAAGGCTTTTTATATTATAATTTCAGTTTCAAAAATAATAACACCACAAAACGTCTTTATATTAGAAATTCATTTAATACGTAAGCGTCTTACGTTGACGGACACCCTGTATACAAAAAGACAGAAATCGTGTTACCGACACTTCGTGCACATAGCACGGAACGCAACCGAAAATGTGCACATTGTGAGTTACCATTGAGAACATTCGTGGACATTGGCTACGTAGTTCAATGTGCACGTTTTTTATGTCCACAGAGGACGTATCGCTTTCAGGGATCACCTAAAACCGGGCCGTGACGTCTCTCAGGCTTCTCTCTGACTGGATATATGTCCTTGCTTGGCGCGGTCCTATGTCGGTTTTAGTTTATCCAAGTCCGTGACATAGAAAGCTTGTGATAAAAATTTGTAAGTATTAATTAAATGTAAGTATTAATTAATACTATTTCTGTTCATAAATGTGAAGAATTTCTGTACGAATAAGAATGTATGTATGTATATATGCATAGAAAGTTAAATAATAGCATAAACGTAATGATATCTTTTAAATACAGAATGGATAAAAAGGAAGCAAAACGCAAATTAGAAAAAATCATAGAACAAGAGGAAAAAATAAAAAAAAAGAAAAAGGAATTGGAAGAATTATTAAAAGATACCGAAAGAGAGAGAGATAGTGAATACAATGCAGATGACGAGACAGAAGTCGACGTCGAACGAAGGTATTGTGCAGTGATATAGTATTAATTAGTTATAGTATTAATTATATTTAAAATATCATTTGTGTCTTTATCAGAGAGAGAGAGAGAGAGAGAGAGAGAGAGAGAGAGAGAGAGAGAGAAATTATATTACAATTATTTTTATTTTTAAAGAAAAAAATAGATTATATATACATTAAAAAAGATCTATTTAAAATATAAAACACAAAATACTAAAAAAAAAATATATATATATATATATAGTTAAACAATAAGATAATTGAACCTTATTAACTATTTTATTCAAAATACAATATTAGTATACTATAAAATCTTTGTATTTAAGAAGTTTATATTCAATAATATATATATATGTATTGTATATATTTATGTATACAGGGTGTCCGGAGTCAATCGCATCACCCGTCGTGTGCTGATAGAGCAAGTTAAACCGAGTAAGAAAGTCCTCTACCGTTTTGCGATCTTCGCAATAATTAATGAGAAATAAATTAAACAAGATCGGCCAATACGCGCGAGTTCAAACGCGCGGCGAGAAGAGACAGCCCACGCGAGAGTCCAACGTTATGCATTGCTCGTATTTATCCATTGTCCTTTGTAGAGTGCTCCTCCCCGCTTTGTCGTGTGCGTAGCAACCGCGTAAACATTAGGCTTTTATTTTCGCCGCGCGACAAGAATCACGTAAACAGTAGGAGGTCTCTTCTCGCCGCGCGCTTTTACTCGCACGGATTGGCCGCTCTTTTTTATTTAATTTCTTATTAATTATTGCGAAAATCGCAAAACGGTACAGGACTTTCCTACTCAGTGTAACTGCCTCTACCTGCACACGACGAGTGATGCGGTTGACTCCGGACACCCTGTATATATACAGGGTGTCCGGTAATTGAAGGATCACCCGTCGTGTGCAGGTAGAGCGAGTTAAACCGAGTAGAAAAGTCCTGTACCATTTTGCAATCTTTGCAATAATTAATGAGAAATGAATTAAACAAGATCGGCCAATCCGTGCGAGTTCAAGCACGCGGCGAGAAGAGACAGCCCACGCGGGGGTCCAGCTTTTTTCGTCGCTCGTACATGGCCACTGTCCTTTGTAAAGTGCTCCTCCCCGCTTTGTCGTGTGCCGAGCAACCGCGTAAACATTAAGCTATTTGTTTTCGCCGCGCGCGTAGTATCACATAACAGTGGGAAGTCTCTTCTCGCCGCGCGCTTGAACTCGCGCGGATTGGCCGATCTTGTTTAATTCATTTCTCATTAATTATTGCAAAGATTGCAAAATGGTACAGGACTTTTCTACTCGGTTTAACTCGCTCTACCTGCACACGACGGGTGATCCTTCAATTACCGGACACCCTGTATATATGTATATGTATATATATATTTTTTTTCTTATTAAATTGTTCAGATCTACCGGCATAGATGGGCAACAACAGCAATCAAATAGTGATGCCCCTACTTGTAGCACGCAGCATCGGGCAGGGGTAAAGCGCGCCGAACGCGATGCGAGGTATGTTCACTAATTTTCTACTTATGATATAAATACGAGGGTGGTCTGAAAAGTTTCCGACCTCAACGTGAAGATGACAACACTCGTAAATAAAAGCTACTGAATTTCGTTGTTCATCTGTTGACAGTTACTCATCTAAAGTTTCAGCCATTTTGGACGCGCAGTTTTTATGTAACAGTCGTTTGAGTGAGTTGGTGTGAGTTTTTTTGTGAAAATGGACAAAATCGAGTATCGAGCTGTCATTAAATATTTGTTTTTGAAAGGCAATACGCCTACGCAAATCAAAGATGAGTTGGATTCTGTGTATGGGGACTCTGCACCATCATTTACCACAGTGAAATTTTGGGCAGCTGAATTTAAACGTGGCCGTAAGAGCTTGGGAGACGATGAACGTTCGGGACGTCCAAAAACTGCAACTACCGACGAAAACATCGCCAAAGTTCACCAAATGGTGCTAGACGACCGCCGAATTAAAGTGAGAGAGATAGCAGAGGTTATGAACATGTCAAAAGAACGTGTTTGTCACATATTAGATCAACATTTAGGCATGAGAAAGCTGTCCGCGCGTTGGGTGCCGCGTTTGCTCACGTTAGACCAAAAACGTGTTCGAATGAACATTTCCAACGCTCTTTTGACGCAGTTTAGGCGCAATAAATCCGAGTTTTGGCGCCGATTAATTACTGTAGATGAAACTTGGATACACCATTATACGCCCGAAACAAAAATACAATCCAAACAGTGGACTGCAAAGGGGGAACCGGCTCCAAAAAAAGCAAAAACTGTTTTTTCGGCTGGGAAAGTGATGGCGACTGTTTTTTGGGATAGTCATGGAGTTATTTTAATCGATTATCTTCAAAAAGGAAAAACCATTACAGGAGCATACTACGCATCATTACTTGACAAGCTGAAGGCAGAACTTGCGGAAAAACGGCCACATTTGCAGAAAAAGAAAATCCTGTTTCACCAAGACAACGCACCGTCTCACACCTCAGCGGTTGCCATGGCGAAAATCCACGAATTATCGTTTGAACTGCTTGACCATCCGCCTTACTCACCAGATCTAGCCCCAAGCGACTTCTTTTTGTTCCCTCATCTAAAAATTGCGCTCGGAGGACAAAGATTTTCGTCAAATGAAGAGGCAATCACCTTCGTGAACAATTATTTTGCAGAGAAAAATGCCGAGTACTATTTTGACGGGTTACAGAGATGGGAGCATCGCTGGGAGAAGTGTGTAGAGTTACAAGGAGACTATGTTGAAAAATAAAAAAAAAATTTCAGAAAAAATGTGTTGTATCTTTGTTAGGTCGGAAACTTTTCAGACCACCCTCGTATATATGATTGATTGAAAGTCATTGCATATTATCAATACAGTAACAGCACAATTACATGTATATAAATGCACGTTACTTGCCTATTTACTAGTAAATAAATAAAATAAATGGTAATAAATAAATCTTTGTAGCTCGTTTATAATTATTAACAATTAATTATAGAAATTATATTATATATATGTATATATATATATAATAAATATTAATTATAGAAATTATAATTATTTTATATACAATGTGTATATATATATATATATATATTTATATATATATAACAATTAGTTATTATTCATATTAACGTAAAATAATTAATATTTATAATATTAAAAATTACAAGTATTACACTAAATATTCGTATTAATATTTTACTAAAATATTATAATTAATTTAATATTTAGCTTTAATATTACTATATTTACTTGCTACATTTTACAGATATAAATGGTCAATGCGAAGAAAAAATGAATTTCGCCGCGGACAAACTGCAAATAGAGGAAGAGGAGAAGGAAGGGGAAGAGAGATGGAAGAAGAGGAGGAGGAGGAGAAAGAGGAAGAAGAGGGAGAGGAAGAGGAAGAGGAAATGGAAGAGGATCCATAAGAAATCGCGGAGCGAGCAACGACAAAACTTTTATTTTTAATTACAATTTTTAAACTACATTTTCCTATATCTTATGTTTCATATTTTAAAACTACATTTTACTATATTTTATGTTTCATATTTTAAAACTAATGCTAATTTTGTTTCAATTTTTAAACTATATTTTACTACATTTTATATTTTATATTTTAAAACTAATGCTAATTTTGTTTCAATTTTTAAACTATATTTTACTACATTTTATATTTCATATTTTAAAACTAATGCTAATTTTATGTTTCAATTTAAACTATATTTTATTACATTTTATATTTTATATTTTAAAACTAATGCTAATTTTGTTTCAATTTTTAAACTATATTTTACTACATTTTATATTTTATATTTTAAAACTAATGCTAATTTTATGTTTCAATTTAAACTATATTTTATTACATTTTATGTTTCATATTTTATATGTAAAAAAATAAAGATATCTAAAATAAATTTTTATTATATTTATTATACATTTTTAATACTTTAAGAATAATTTTCAAAGATACAAAATTACATATAATTTTAATATATTTTCTAGGTTAATGTTTTAAATTATTTTTTGCAATATTAATTAATAATTACTTATTGCATTCCATTTTTTAAAATTATATATATTAAATAAAATTTTTAACTTTGTGGTTTTTATATGTTTCAATATGTGTTATGTAAACACATTTTTAGGTATATGTTTTCACATTCACATTTATATAAATACCTACATATTTTCAAGTATAATTTATAATTTATGATATAAATACTGATTGTTACAATATACATATATGAATGTATATGGATTGTATTGTCAAGATGTTAAACAGGTATGTCAATTATACTGATCTGTTATTTCTATGTTTTTATTTGTCTTTTTAATATATTTAACAAAAAAATAATTACATTCGGCGAAATTGCATTATTTTTTAAACATCTTATATTATTTGAAAAAAATATCTATATATCTATATGTATACATATACATATATACAGATATATGTATATATATACATATATTGTAAATGTCTCATCAAAATAAGACTATATATAATTAATTTTTTAGACTTTTAAAAGTATTATGTAATAAATCAAAATTGAAAAAAATATATATATTGATTTATTATATAATAATTGATTAAATAATGTTTATATTAATATTTATAATTAAACAAAGACATTTCTTTGTTTAATTCTAGGGTTTATTGAGCATACAGTATAAGAAAATAAATAGCGCGCGTATAATACGCTTTTTTTAATATTCTAGCTATTAGAAATGTACATAAAATTAAAAAATAATTCTCTAACTTTATGACCGCATAGCACTTGATATATGTATGTATACATGTCGTGCGCCATATTTACGCATGTATCTGACGCTCGTTGCTATATGACATGAGCGACAAGAGAGGGGCAATGGGCGTGGATTACGCAGGACAGCTCACGGATCCGAGACTATCCGTATTTTGTGAACAAAACATCGTCGATTGTTAGTTCTTTTTCGCGGTACAGTAGCGAGTGACGCGTGTGTAGAGTCTGTAGAGTGTGTAGTTGTGTGTAGAGTGTGTAGTTTATAGAGTTGTGTAGAGTGTATTTGTACAATATCTCTGTGCAGTAAAAACTGTGTGTTTTAAGTAAAAGTATTTAAACAGAGCTTCCTCTATGAGGAAGCAAAAGTAGTTAAAAAGTTTAAAGAAGATTTAATAAAGAAGGCAAGAAAAGGGTAAGCTTGTATAATATATATACATATATATACATATATATACATATATAAATATATATACATATATATATACATATATACACATATATATTTCGAAAATATAAATATAAAATAAAATAATGCCGAATAAAATAAAAAAAGGATATACTCATAGCAGTATTTGCATTTACAAAAAATGCGGTATTAAAAGTAGGGACAACATGTTGAATGTCCGATTTTTTCGTCTACCAGTCGATGATAGAGATCGATTAATTACGTGGCTAGTGAATAGTGGTTGCGATAATTTAATTGAAGAATCCGATGCGGAATTGCGTAAATTAAGAATATGTAGTAGGCATTTTGCATTAAACGCAATATATCCAAGCGGAAGATTAAAAAAGAATGCAGAACCATTAATATATCCGCTTGAATCCGACGATGAGGATTCTGTTACTTCCAATGATGCGATATATAAAGAGCAAATATACATTTTAGAAGCTAAATTAGCGCGTAAAAATAATGTTATAAAAACATTAAAAGAACGTAATAATGTATTAACGCGCAAGGTTATAACGAGAAATACTCGAATTGCTCGTTTACAAAAAAAAATAACAACAGGCTATTTATCAGATAAAAGCCTTTTAAATGCCTTGTCGCGACGGCTCCAAGGTTTCTTATTAACATTTTTAACAATGCAACTTTTTCTTAAAAATCAATCTGCTTACACTGAAAAAGAAAAGGATTTAGCTAAAAAAATGCACTACACTTCACCAAGTTTATATAGAAAAATGCGCGAAGAGTTTGGTTTTATATTACCTTCTGAAAGCACAATTAAAACATGGTTTAATGTAATAGATTTATGGCCCGGAATTTGTAGCACCATGTTCCATTGTTTGAAAACAAAAGTAAACTGTATGGACAGTAATGAACGCAATTGCGTTTTGCTTTTTGACGAAATGAGAATAAAAAAGGGTTTCGATTTTTATGAAAGACGACAGAAAATTGAAGGTTTTGAGGATTTAGGACCACTTGAACATAACGCAACAATAGCAACAAGTGCATTAGTTTTTATGGTCCGAGGTTTATTGCATAATTGGAAGCAACTTGTAGCGTATTTTTTGACTAATGGTGCTCTAAACAGTAATCATTTATCGTCTGCATTAAATATAGTTATAGATGCAATATTAGATACGGGATTAAAATTGCGTGCTGTTGTTTGTGATCAAGGCACCAATAATCAAAGTGCTATAAAACATAAAATTTCTAAAAGTCGTCCTTATTTTATGCATGGACATGAGAAAATATATACAATTTTTGATGTGCCACATATTTATAAATCGATAAGAAATCAGCTCTTGAAGTATGATATTTTATATGATGATAATAAAATAGCATCATGGAATGATGTACGATCATTATGGCAACTAGAAAATGGCAAAGCGACGAGAGCGGCTTGTAAGTTGTCAGAAAGACATATAAATCCTAATAATTTTGATAGAATGAAATGTCGTTTAGCACTACAGGTATTCAGTCGCAGAGTATCAGCAGCTTTGTTAACTGCAGGAACAACAGGCGGAATTAATAGTGAAACTATAATGCATACTGCTGATTTTTTTACAATTCTTAATAACAGTTTTGATTCTTTAAATAGTCGAAATTGTAATGATCCAGATCCAAATGCTTGTGCGCTATCAGAAAATCGATTAAATGTAGAAAATAATTTAATACAATTATTGGAAAATTGTTCCAAATAGCGCACTGTCACGAATAATGGTAATAAAATACCGCTATGTTTTGAGGGATTACAAATTTCTGTAAAAGCTATTTTACAATTATGGGATGATTTAAAACGTGAAGAAAATAAATTTTTTATGACTTCTAGAGTAAATCAAGATCCGTTGGAAAATCTGTTTTCCATGATACGTACGTATGGTGGAACATATAATCAAAATTCAACTGCAAAAGTTTTTCGATTATTATTGCAAAAAAACATTGTATTAAATTTATCTAAGCCTGCTCAATCTGCAAATTGCTTAGAAGATGAAATCCTACTTCCAAATTTAATACATAGAACTACATCTGACATTCAGATAACATCTCATGTTGAGTTAACAGCACCAATTAATATAATTAACGATGAAAGTGATAATGAAAATATATTGGTTGACGTCGAAAAAACTGTTATTCACGCATCATATGCAAATGATGAAACTTTAGAAGCATCTGCTATTGAATATTTTGCAGGATTTGTTGCTAAAAAATGTGTCACAAAATCAGGTTGCGAACAATGTCGAATCTCATTTATTAACGAAAATCACAAACTGACACATGCAAGACAAATCTTAACATTTTTCCGATCATATGAGACTCATGACGATCAAGAATTAGGACATTTATGTGTCCCTACAACAGAGTTTTCATTTGTATTTAAGCTAATAAATATTTGATGCAGGTTATCCTAATATTAGAGGGAATTATAACATATTAGATACCCTATTCCCATTAATGATACAAGCTGTAGACATGCAGTATCCCGGTTGATTTCAACATTGTTGAATATGTTTATCTTGCCATTCAGCACTCGATACTTATGGAGTTAAATTGAAGAGGAACACTAACTTGTATAATAATACGTAAATATATTTTATACTAAGAATACAATCTTTTACGTCTTTTCGTACAGAACGCAATCAAAGGAAGAGACTAAGATATCAGTAAATCAAACTGAGACAAAAAAAAACTAGTAATCCCCAGACAAAGTACAATACGTCACAGTGGCGCCTAACGCGCGTGAGACAAACAGAAACAAACTAAACTAATAAGCATATAATTACCTATCTAACACTTCCCCTTAATATATGCTTATTACAAAAAAAAACATAACACTGATACAAGTAAACTATAACTTAATACAATTTAATTAAAATAATAAAACAATTAATTATGTCTTAAATTCATTGAGCTTCTTAATTTCTCAAATCCAAAGAATGCTACACCTTTAGTTAATACATCAGCCTTTTGTTGTTCAGAAGGAACATATACTACGTTAATAATACCATCAGTCTGCAAATCTCTAATAAAATTAAATTTTACATCAATATGTTTTAGTCTTTTATGCTCCCACTTGCTCAGAAGGTGTATACAGGATTGGTTGTCTTCGTGAATCGTGATGGGCCTTTCGATTTTCCAACCAAGTTCCATCAAGAGATTTCGGATCCATACGACCTCCGTAGATGCCATGGCCAGTGCCACATATTCCGCCTCGGTAGACGATAGGGCAACGGTTAATTGTTTCTTAGTCACCCAACAGACAGGATTGCCATAAATCTCGATCAGAAAACCTGTAGTTGATTTTCAGTCCACGTCTCCCGCCCAATCCGCATCGGCATAAGCTGTCAATAAAGGACCTTTGGGATTTTTCTGAAAACTTAAGCACATATTAATGGTGCCCTTTAAATAACGAAGAATTCGTTTGAGTCCTTTCCAATGTGTAGTAGTTGCTGTCTCCTGGTACCGACTGTAATAGTTTACTGCTGCACTGATGTCCGGTCTCGTATTCATCATGACGTACATGAGACATCCAATCAATTCTCTATAGGGTCTTTTCTCATCTTCTTCTTTATTTGTATGAGATATTGTAACATCTGATGACTTAGTTTCCATCGGTGTATTGGTTTGCTTTCTTCCATACCAAACCGTTTCAACAGATTTGAAACATATGTTGATTGACTAAGATCAATTCGTTGATTGTATCTTTCTATTTTTATTCCTAGAAAATTCTTGAGAGAGCCAAGATCCTTCATAGAAAAACGTTTTTCCAACAAGTGTTTTATCTCCTTTAGTCGATCTTGATTATTTCCGGCAACTATGATATCGTCGACATACAGCAGTAGATAAGTCCTTGATTTTGTAGTTGATTCGTAGAACATGCATTGATCGTATTCCGACTGTTTCAAGGCGATCTTCTTCACGTAGTTTTTAAATTCAAAATTCCAAATACGCGGTGATTGTTTCAATCCATAAAGGGTTTTATTAAGTTTGCATACCCGCGACGTTCCATCTTCACAGCCTTCTGGTTGTTTCATATATATATCTTGAGTAAGTCTTCCGTGAAGAAAAGCGTTTTTAACATCGAGTTGATCCGCGTAGAGATCTTCGTTGACAATTATTGACAATAAAATTCTTATGGTAGTTAATCTTGCTACCGGTGCGTACGTCTCTTCGTAGTCGAAGCCTTTTTTCTGTAAACAGCCTTTCACCACAAGCCGTGCTTTATATCGTTGGATATTTCCATATTTATCACGCTTGATCTTGAAGACCCATTTGTTGTCGATTGCCTTTCTTCCACTGGGTAGCTGAGTTAGATTCCAAGTCTTATTGTCTTGTATTGCCTTTAATTCTTCGTTTACTGCTTTATGCCATTCCTCTTTATCATTGCGAGAGTTGATTTCAGCATAACAGTTCGGAATATCTTCAACATAACTTTCAGCATGCAGAGTCAGTACACAGTAATCTTCAAGATAAGAGGGTGTCTTCTTTTCACGAGTACTCCGACGAGGCGCAACTGATTCCGTATTTACAGTTTTTGAATTAGTTGTAGTTTCGTCTTCTATTTCCGTATTGACGGACTCGGTTTCCGACAAACTTTGTTCTTGATCCTTTTCAGAAGCTGTTGTGTAATCTTCTTCTTCTTCGGGTGGAGATTCTAATTCCTCTTGAACGTTAGTCTCAACGAACGTTTGATACTTGAATCTTGTTTCATCAAAGATAACGTCTCGACTGCATATTATTCGTTGTTCTTCCGGACACCATAAACGATAGTCATTATCCGTGTATCCCATCATGATACATTTCTTTGATCGAGAATCAAACTTCCTGGGATTTAATTCCCTTGGTATGTGCATGTATGCAGTGCATCCAAAAACTTTTAATTTTCTTACGTTGGGCCTCTTATTATACCATAATTCCGCTGGGACTACATCTTCCAATGCTGCTGTTGGGCTTCGATTAATGATGTAAATAGCACTTAGAACTGCTTCTGACCAATAACTTTTATCCAATTTCGAATGTAATACCATACACCGAGCTGAGTGGGGTCCGATTGACCACGTTGCTTTTGACCACAGAACCCTCTGATAGGTAGACCTAGTAAAAGACCCTATACAGCAGTCAATATAATTGGCTGTGGTCAAAAGCAACGTGGTCAAACGGGACGCTCCCCACCGAGCTTTATCAAGGATTGTCCTGTTCATTCTTTCAGCAACGCCGTTTTGCTGAGGCGTGTACCGAATGGTATACTCAATATGTATTCCTTTTTCCTGAAATGCTTGAATCATTTCTTTAGAAGTATATTCCCGACCGTTGTAACAACGAAATCTACTGATTTTTAAATTAAAGTGTGCAGTAACCATAGCTTCATAAATTTTAAAATAGTGAAAAACTTCACTTTTCTTTTTAAGTAAATACGCAACTGTAAAATGCGTGTAATCATCGATAAATGTTAATATATATCGATTACCTTCTCGTGTTTCTGGTGTAATAGGTCCCACAACATCGCTGTGTATGAGTTGTAATGGACGTTTAGCTCTTGTCCGTTCTTGATTGTGAGGTAATTTTGTTTGCTTCCCCTCAACACAAGTATGACAAATCCTATCATCTGACAGTTCCAATTTTGTAGGATCTATTCCGTCCACCATCTTTGCGACCTTCTTCAAGTTGTTGAATCCAATATGTCCATAGCGTTCATGCCAGAGTTTAGCATCTTCCTTTATTTGCATAACAGTTGCGATTTTTGTTAGACTTAATACTTCTAATTCATATACTTGATAATTCCTGTAAGCTACAGCATAAACTTGAGTATTCTTTAATATTTTTCCTTTTCTATTTTCAAAGACAACTTTAAAACCATTCGCTTCAAGTTTTGGTACAGATAACAAGTTAAATTCTAATCCAGGTACATAAAGAACATTTCTAATAGTAACTTCAATTTCTTTCCCATTAACAATTGTTTTTCCATAAATTATACCTACTTTATTTGCCATTAATGTCGTATCTGCTTTTGCAATACGAATCTTGGTAGGTCGTGTCAGTATCTTGATGTTCCGCAGAAGCTTCTCATCCTTGGTTAGATGCTCTGACGCTCCTGAATCTAGAATCCAGGTGGAATCCTTTTCTTCTTTTCTACCATTGATTATCGCTGAGAAGCTGACTGCATTAGAATTTTCTGCATCAGTCGCAAGATTCGCCTGCTTTTCTTTATTTTTGTAGTGTCGATTTCCTTCAGGCTGTTGCTTTGGTTTCTTGCACTCCGACCGACGATGACCATATGCACCACAATTGTAACACCTGTAGTTAAATTGTTTATTTCCAGTATCACGTGTGTTTTTCCCATTTTCATTCGTCGATGAGGTAAATGCTGTAGAGTGCTGCGCTTCATTCTTCATCGATTTACCGGTTCCCTTCCGCTTAGACTCATCCAAAAGGCGATTTTTGACAAAGCTCAGAGTCAATGATTCCCTTTGACAAAGTTTCCAACGCCGTTACTATGACATCATACTCGGAAGGCATCGTTAAGAGCAAATGACACACGATGTCCGTTTCTTCCATATTCGCTCCTGTAGACTTAAGTTCTCGTACAAGCGATTCAAATTTTAAAAAATGTGACGATAAAGATTCAGCCGAAGGTTTAAATTTCATTAATAATAATTTTTTCCGTAGAAGTAACTGACTTGCTACGCCTCGACGTTCAAACACGTTTCGTAATTCCATCCAAATATCAAAAGCAGTTAACTTATCCTTTGCGTACTCTAAATGCGAATCTGCTATTCTTTGGACAATTTGAGACTTACATTTCGTGTCCTTTTTCCTTAGACTTACCATCCGCGCTCTGAAGACCTCTGCTGCCTCTCCAGTTTTTGCCTCACCATCTAATACTTGGGATCTAATACTTGGATTCGATATGGTCTCTTAAACTGAGTTCTTCCAGCAGTATTTCCATTCGAAACTTCCAATTATTATAATTTGTGCCATCAAAGAGTGGCACTCGATACTTATCTTCCTCCATCGAGTCGAGTTTTTCTTTTGCGTCTTCAGTGTGAGGTTAGTTTTAATTCACTGGGCAAGTTCTGGGCCCATAACCTGTTGAATATGTTTATCTTGCCATCCAGCACTCGATACTTATGGAGTTAAATTGAAGAGGAACACTAACTTGTATAATAATACGTAAATATATTTTATACTAAGAATACAATCTTTTACGTCTTTTCGTACAGAACGCAATCAAAGGAAGAGACTAAGATATCAGTAAATCAAACTGAGACAAAAAAACTAGTAATCCCCAGACAAAGTACAATACGTCACGGTGGCGCCTAACGCGCGTGAGACAAACTTGAAACAAACTAAACTAATAAGCATATAATTACCTATTTAACAAACATGATACTTGCAGTTCCCACCAAAAGGATCTTGCATATTATATGATAAAAGTAAAAATACATAAAGATTTAGTTTGGTTAGGAGAGCGATTAAGAATTTCGAAAAATCGCTCTCAGCATAAACCTCCACAAAAGCTGACGAATATACAAAGTATGTAAAATATATCTTTACATTTACTCGCGGCATTTTATGCGGATCGAGTAAAACATCGCGGCTCCTAGAGCGGTAGGATCTAAAATATTTTATATTTACTCGCGGCATTTTATGCGGATTGAGTAAAAAGATCGCGGCTCCTAGAGCGGTACGATCTAAAATATTTTACATTTACTCGTGGCATTTTATGCGGATCGAGTAAAAAGATCGCGGCTCCTAGAGCGGTACGATCTAAAATATTTTACATTTACTCGCGGCATTTTATGCGGATCGAGTAAAAAGATCGCGGCTCCTAGTGCGGTACGATCTAAAATATTTTACATTTACTCGCGGCATTTTATGCGGATCGAGTAAAAAGACCGCGGCTCCTAGAGCGGTACGATCTAAAATATTTAAAAGGCACATATATTTAATACGGAACATATAAATCGTGAATTATCTAATGAAGCAATTTATGAAAAGTGCGATAGTGCAGTTTGCGGCCTTATGGCGGACCAAACTGCAAAGGGAGACAGTTAACTTAGAATTCTTTATATATATACAACCAACTTTTTTCGTCGCTCGTACATAGCCATTGTCCTTTGTAAAGTGCTCCTCTCCGCTTTGTCGTGCGCCGAGCAACCGCGTAAACATTAAGCTATTTGTTTTCGCCGCGCGCGTAGTATCACATAACAGTGGGAAGTCTCTTCTCGCCGCGTGCTTGAACTCGCACGGATTGGCTGATCTTGTTTAATTCATTTCTCATTAATTATTGCAAAGATTGCAAAATGGTACAGGACTTTTCTATTCGGTTTAACTCGCTCTACCTGCACACGACGGGTGATCCTTCAATTACCGGACACCCTGTATATATACATACACACATATATATACATATATGTATATATACATACATATATATATAGATGTATATATATAATGTTATGTTTATTTCAAAAGAATTCTACGTTACGTGTCAATTGGCCTCCACGTGGCGTCTCCTGGAAATGCTCTATATGAACAGCTAACAATTAACACATTAAGAAAAATTATTTTAAAGTACATATTATTATCGATTATATCGATCGCTTATATCGATTTATTATTCACTTGAGAAGGACCACAATCAAATGGTCGAAACGTAGTGATAATTAATAAAGGGAATAATTGCTAGTTTTGGTCAATTTCAATTTTAATTTACTCCTATTAAAGTACATATGTACGAAATATTGACACACACACACGCGCGCGCATACACACATTATATATATGTATATATATATAATTATTTCAATAGATCGTACATGTATATTTTGAAGTGACGATATTTCTTTTCGAATAATAACATTTCGCAGTAATTTTTGAAGAGAAGTTTAGCTCTTTTGTTATATTTCCAATGTATTTCAAATATGTGTATATTTATATATGTAAAATATGTATGTATGTGTAATATATATATATATATATATATATATATATATATATGAAATAACATGGGAAATGTAACAAATTTAAGACCTAAACTTCTCTCCAAAAATTACTGCGAAATGTAATTATTCGAAAAGAAATAGCGTTACTTCAAAATATACATGAACGATCTATTGAAATAATTATGTGTGTGTGTGTGTGTGTGTGTGTGTGTGTGTGTGTGTGTGTGTGTGTATCAATATTTCGTACATATGACTCTAAAATGATTTTTTTTTCGAATAATTGCATTTCTCGTGTTATCATATGTACCATATCTTGTTATTTTTACCATCTCTTAGATTTCAGTTACTGTTTCTCACTCTGGCCGCAATATTACTGAGAGGACGCTAGTGAGCAGTGATCTTTTTCCAGTCACACTAAGGCGGGGAGCACACAAATTTGCATAGGCGCATAAGCATATGCATAAGAAATTCGATTGGTTGAATTTCTTATGCATACGTTTATGGACCAATCATATTGGTTTATCTTACGCTTGTGCGCCTATGCAAGTTTGTGTGCTCCCCGCTTAACTCCCGTAAGACCAACGGCAGAGAGAAGCCTGAGAGTGGCGATGCCGGCGATTTTCGTGAGACGCTTTTACTAGGCCGTAGAGCAGCGCCATACATCCACTTTTAGGAATTGGAATCACTGATCCACATCCACTTTCAAAACTGTCGGTCATTTGGTTCATGTCCGTGCTAATATACATCCACTTTTCGATACTGTCGATCATTTAGTGGTTCATGTCCGTGCTACATCCATATATATAATTGTGGATCAAAAATATATATATCGAAACTTCATGAACTTATTAATATGTTTTATTAAATGCGTGTAACATTTTGGCATTCAGTATATATAATACGATATAAATACAGCGATATAAATTATTACTAAAATATTTTTACGTATATCCGCATGTGCAATGAAATACATTTTTTCTTAAATCAATTTTTCTTAATGAGTCTTAATTGAATATAATGTAAAAAATATCTGCAATAAATAACTTTTTTCTTATTCTTAGAACAAAGGTATCAAACATTTAAGCAATCATGCATTTTAATCAAATTATGATTTAAATTTATAGTTTTTTTATATTAATTTATTTTTTACTTATTATTAATTAATTTTTTATTTATAAATTCGATTGGATGAGTAGTCTTTTGAAAATAAACATATAATAGCTGTGCTCCGCTTGACGTTATATTTTCGCTTCGAAGACTAATTGCAAGATTCTTCACCCTATCTAGTTAAAAACTATTTGATTTATGTCGTGTTTGATGTCATTTTAATCGCCAAAATCTCATTAATCCATTAAGATTACTTTCAAGCTGTTTAAATGCAAAATAAAAGTTTTAGTTTTCATTTCAAAAAATATTTACATTCGTGAATTGCTATGGTTGGGGAGAGCCCATTGTAAGAGACTTCGGAACTCTTTGATGATAGGTCATCTCGCTCGCTCTCTACTCGCGGTCTCGCTCTTACACTCGACGAGTCGCGCTAGACAGCTCGGAAAGATAAGCTGATCCGAGAATCGAGAGAAAACTAAAACTTCTATTTTGCATTTAATCGGCTTGAAAATAATCTTAATGGATTAATGAGATTTTTGCGATTAAAATGACATCAAACACGACATAAATCGGGTAATTTTTAACTAGTTAGGTAATTAAAATTTTGATTACCTATCTAGTTAAAAATTACCCGATTTATGTCGTGTTTGATGTCATTTTAATCGCAAAAATTTTATTAATCCAGTAAGATTATTTTCAAGCCGATTAAATGCAAAATAAAAATTTTAGTTTTCATTTCATAGAATGTTTACATATTTACGAATGTGTTTCGATTCTCGGATCAGCTTATCTTTCCGAGCTGTTCTAGCGCGTCGAGTGTGAGAGCGAGAGTGAGATCGCGAGTAGAGAGCGAGCGAGATGACCTATCATCAAAGAGTTCCGAAGTCTCTTACAATGGGCTCTCCCCATCCATAGCAATTCACGAATGTAAACATTTTTTGAAATGAAACTAAAACTTCTATTTTGCATTTAAACAGCTTGAAAATAATCTTAATGGATTAATGAGATTTTGGCTATTAAAATGACATCAAACACGACATAAATCGGATAATTTTTAATTAGATATGGTGAAGAATCTTACAATTAGTCTTCGAAGCGAAAATATAACGTCAAGCGGAGCGCACGATTATATGTTTATTTTTAAAAGACCTCGCATCCAATCGAATTTATAAATAAAAAATTAATTAAATTAATAATAAGTAAAAAATAAATTAATATAAAAAATTAATATAAAAAACTATAAATTTAAATAATTAATGATCATAATTTGATTAAAATGCATGATTGCTTAAATGGTTGATACCTTTGTTCTAAGAATAAGAAAAAAGTAATTTATTGCAGATATTTTCTACATTATATTCAATTAAGACTTATTAAAAAAAATTGATTTAAGAAAAAATTTATTTCATTGCACATGCGGATATACGTAAAAATATTTTAGTAATAATTTATATCGCTGTATTTATATCGTATTATATACTAGAATGCCAAAACATTACACGCATTTAATAAAACATATTAATAAGTTCATGAAGTTTCGATATATATATTTTTGATCCACAATTATATATATATATGGATGTAGCACGGACATGAACCACTAAATGATCGACAGTATCGTAAAGTGGATGTATATTAGCACGGACATGAACCAAATGACCGACAGTTTTGAAAGTGGATGTGGATCAGTGATTCCAATTCCTAAAAGTGGATGTATGGCGCTGCTCTACGGCCTAGTAAAAGCGTCTCACGAAAATCGCCGGCATGGCCGCTCTCAGGCTTCTCTCTGACACGGACATATTGTGCTACTATCTTTTTTCCTCTACATCTACATTATTCTTTTTAGTTCCAACAAATTCCGATGGAGAGTGTAATAGCTGTTATATAGCTTCTCTTAAGGTACAATTTCATGCAGCGAAGCTTCACTGGCGAAGTTCCCCCACTCTGCCAAAAACGAAGCCAGCGAAGGAACACTCTTCGCTAAGCCCTCTCGCTGGCGAAGTTCCCCCACTCTGCAGAAAACGAAACCAGCGTTCAAACGCTCCTTCGCTAGGCCTTCTTACCTTTTCATGGAGCGAAGCTTCGCCAGCGAAGGCAGCGAAGCTAACTAACCTAGATTTTATTGCGTTGTTTATATTGAGTTTGTCCTAGGACAAGGGCGGACGTGTTTTCGCTACGCTCTTACGAGTTTTAAGATTAAGATTTATTGAGACGTCATATAACTTCTATAAGAGGTTGAAAGCGTAACTTCACCACCCGGTGAAATAATCTTAAAAACCCCGCGAAGTGTTGTTAAGGCCAAAAGATGGATAGCCAATACATGGAACAGCTTAAATGTGTAATTGCAGTAATAGCAGAACAAACGATTAAAAGACGACGTGTAGCCGCAATAGCTGCTGTGATACATCATATGGAAAATAAAAAACGAAAATATGCGAAGAAAAAGTATTGGGTAGCACCCATTTTCGAAAGTCGCAAAGAAAAAAGTTTTTATTTTGCATCAATCCCGGAATTAAAATTAGAAGACCTTCGTTTTCATAATTACTTTCGAATGAGTGCAACTCAGTTGAAGAAATTATTAGAAATTGTCGGCGCAAATCTACAGAAACAGGATGTTGTTCGGGAATCCATCTCCCCAGCCAAACGCTTAGCACTGACATTGAGGTTTGCTTGAATTTATTTATTAGTATTTTATTAGTATTTTATACTCGATTTATAAAATATTGTAGATATTTGGCATCTGGTGATTCCATGACATCGATGTCATATCAGTATCTTGTGGGAGTAACAAACGACTAGCAACATTATTCAAGAAACGTGCGCAGTAATTTGGGACAGTTTGTGTCCTTTGGTTCTACCTGGCCGACTTGAGGAAAAAGAATTGGATAGATATAGCCAATAGGTTCGATAAATGGAATTTCTCGCACTGCATTGGAGCTATCGATGACAAGCATGTTGTCATCCAAGTACGTACATACATTGATTATCAATACAAAATGTACATATAGTGTCCTGGGCATCGATTATGTATGCAATGTAGTAGAAATTATAAATATGAGCAAATTTATTAAATTATTAATCAATTAGATCATGCTTTAGTAAATTTGCTCATTTTTGTAATTGTTATTACATTGCATGATACACAATCGAACCCTATTCTCTACAAAGCAAATGAAATTAAAATTTTCTGTTTTAGTGTCCCAATAACGCCGGATCAACATATTACAATTATAAACATAGCCACTGTATAGTCTTGATGGCCATCTGCGATGCGAATTACATCATCCGTTTTGTGGACATCGGAGCATACGGACGACGCAGCGATGATGGCATCTTTAAAGACAGTGCTATAGGAAAAGCCTTTGACAATGGTCACATAAATGTTCCGCAGCCAACTGCTATTTCAGGTAGTCCTGTTTTACCGTACTGTCTTGTGGGAGACGAAGCCTTCCCTTTGAAGCCAATTTGCTTCGTCCGTACCCGGGTAAAGGATTGACATCGGAACAAGAAGTGTTTAATTATCGTTTAAGTCGAGCGAGACGATTAATAGAAAACACCTTTGGTATACTTGCCAGTCAGTGGCGAATATATAGAAAGCCAATTGTCGCCAGTCCTAAAAGTGCCGTGAGAATGGTTCAGGCAACTGTGTGCGTGCACAATTGGCTTCGAAAAAGCGACATTGATGCAAACGAATACGTACCTATCGATATGGTCGACTCCGACGATCCACGCAATCCAAGTGGCTTTAAAGCAGGATCTTGGCGATGCATCATGGAAAATGGCTGCGCGTTCAAGGAAATTACAAATTGTAGTTCTAACATGAGTGCCCGACAATGCATAAACATTCGCAATGAATTTTGTCGCCATTTTAATAATGAGGGAGCAGTGCCACGGCAATATGATCGTCCAAGTTAATAATAATTTATAATAAACCGTTTATATAAAAACGAATAAAAAAAACTTTTTGAAAAGTCATTACACCGTGCTCTTGCATTTCATTTTCCGTTTATTATTCGACATGATTTAAGTTTAGTTCTCACAGATCATATCATTTTATGTAAATTTACACGAAATGCTCGTTATAATTAATTTACTCACCTCTCTCGTATATATTACACAGAGCTAATTTATTGTATATCTTTTTACTTTAGACTGAATGGATATTTATAAAAATGTTATATTAAAAGTATAATACTTATTCATAAACTAATTCTTATACTAATACTTATTCTTTCTTATACTTATACTTATTACTTATACTTATACTTTCTTATACTTATTCTTTCTTATACTTATTCTTTCTTATACTTATTCTTTCTTATACTTATTTTTTCTTATTCTTCGCTGATAGTTGAATAGGTCGAACTATGAGCTTCCTTCGCTGACTACGTGTATTTTCGGCGAAGTGGGGGATTTCGCCAGCGAAGCTTCGCTAATGTTGGGTAGTATCGAACTATGAGCATTCCTTCGCTGGCTTCATTTTCGACAGAGTGGGGGAACTTCGCCAGCGAAGCTTCGCTGCATTGTACCTTTATACATTTTGCTGTGTACTGTGTTTTTAATTATATGTATAAGGAATATTTGTATGGAATGCACGAGTCGGTCAGAGTGTGACGGTGTGGAATTTATGTGCAAGATACTTCAAATAAGCAAGTAAGTTTAGTCGCATATATATATATATATATATATGGCTGCTTTTCTTTTAGGGAACACAGTCGACACTTTTGACACAAATCGACACACGACGCTTTCCATTTAGAATTTGATTCAAACTCAATCGACACTATTCGACTCTACTCGGGAGGAGAGTTGGAATGTGCTTTTGATCGAAGAACGCATCCGTTCCCAGTATTTCGCGATAGAATCTTTGAATCTAGTACTTATCCTTATTAAAGTTTGAATTGTTTGTGCAATAAAAAATAAACAATAAAAAATAAAAATAAACTCTATTTTTATAATATATTTCGAGTGATAAAAATATTTATATACAGTATAATATATTACACATACATTTATAAAACTTGAAAACACGTTTGATAAGTTTTACGATAAATCTTGTAAGGTTAGGTATTAAAAGTTCAGTGCACACTGTGTATCCGTTTCTGTGTATCGCGTTCCATTTAACTGTGACAAACTGTGCTCGAGTGTGTTAACCTGCGTCGATTTGTGTCTCCTAAAAGGAAAGCAACCTATATTTAGAATTTTAATACTTTCTTAAATATTTTTCTTAAATATATATATTTTTTAAAATATATTTGTAATTTGATTTGTGTGGATGGCTACATACCAAGAGAAACATTTTATGTATTTATGTACATATATGTTTCTCATTATTTTGTTTATCAGTGTCTTATTAATGAAACAGATAAAGAAGTGTATATTAAGATGTTAATAAATTGAAAAATTGTAATCTTCAACAGAATTTTAACAAAATTGAAAAGCGTAATAATAAAAGCCTGCTCTTGATCTATAAATACAATAAAACAAAATTGTAATTACATATAAAACAAAAAATCATAGAGTAAGTCTTAAAGTAGGTACTCGTGATTAAAGTAGGTACTTGATGTATCTATCAGTGATTGTAATGAAATTAGTAAATTAGCTTTAGCTGATATAGGCAGCATATAGCATTTAGCTGATATTTTTTTTTAAATGGCTCTGACCAAAAGAAGGATTCAAGTCAACTTGCATATATTATATACTAAATAAAATATACTAAAATAAAATTTATTTTTTGATCAATATTTTTTTTTTTATAAATTATTTTTTAACTGTTTAATGCTCATAAACCTATGTTTTTACCTATGCACTAGTTATATTTTCTTTATTTCCAGGAGTCTTTAATTTATTTCGTGCTATAATAAATAAATGGAATAACACATCACTATGTTTCCTAACATCCAGAAAAAGGACTATAGGGTCGTGAATCTAGTACGACAAAGAGAAATACAAGTAAGTCGTCAAATAACTTTTAACTATATATTTTTTATTAACTATGTTAATTGTACAATTAATTTAGGACTCAGTGACACATACAGTTTTGCAAAAACTACATGTTACCGAAAATCTTATATCACGTCTAGGTTTAGAAAAGGAATTAAATGGTCATACAGGATGTGTTAACTGTTTAGAATGGAATGAAACTGGACAGTATGTATCTTTTATTTTATTTCCATACATTTTTATTGTACAATATCAATGATTTAAAATATTATATTTCAGAATGCTTGCATCGGCATCAGATGATAAGGATATCATACTGTGGGATCCTTTTCGTTATGAAAAAAAATTGGTACTTCATTCGGGTCATCGTGGAAATATATTCTCTGTAAAGGTAAATACACACACACACACACACACACACATGTATAATTTATATTAATATTAATCTAATTTATATTAATTATTAACGTTGATATTAATCTATTAATAATTAATATTTTAAATATTTATTTTGATACTATTTGTATTTGCTTTTAGTTTATGCCAAAATCAAATGACAGTATACTGGTGTCAGGTGCAGCAGATTGCAGGATTCGGGTGCATGATCTAACACTTTCTGAACCGATATTCACGTGTAAATGCCACAAACAGCGTATTAAACGTATCGCCACTGTGCCCAGTATTCCCTTCTTGTTTTGGAGCGCGGGCGAAGATGGTCTCTTCTTGCAATATGACATTCGTACGCCGCACATTTGTAGGAATAACAATCACAACGTTCTCGTGAACTTGGTTTATCATATGGGTCGTTATGCGGAGGGCAAATGCATTGCTGTAAATCCGAGAAAACCTGAACTTGTAGCTATCGGCGCTAACGATGCTTACATTCGGATGTACGATCGACGAATGATAAAGTTATCGCAGGTACTTTCAGGCAATAAGTTTTGCATTATAATATCTAATTTTGAATATAAATTCAGGTAGGAAACGGGCTAATAAGAGCCAAGCGCAGAAATTAGGCACAACAAACTTGTTTTTAAATTCTTTATTTAATTTGAACGTTTCGATCCTTCCTTTGGATCATCTTCAGCAGATCGATTAGCAAAAAAAATCTAATTTTGAAACCGTAGGTGCCTCCATCTCCTTCTATACATGATAACTCAGATTGGGCAAATATTAGTACCTATCGAGCAGGAAAAGGTGATCCGGATGATAATATTCCATTGGGTAGCACGCAGTACTTTATTGCGGGTTTGTTCATATAATCAAAAATATATGTGTCTATCTCCTTAATCTTCTTCTTTGCTAGGTTTTGATTAAGATTATCATTCAGTTTAATATTGATTAGGCCATCTGCATTCTCGTGATGGTAATAGGAGCATTACAACTACCTATTTGACATTCAGCGATAATGGAAATGAGTTACTCGTGAATATGGGTGGAGAACAAGTTTACCTATTTGATATCAATGATTCGAATAATTCGAAAACATTTTTCAGTTCATCGAAAAAATATTCAAGTAACTGTCACAAAGTTCGTTGCTTTCATATGTGCATATGCACACAAAATTCATTATATACACAATAATCAATTATATTTTATTAGGATCAATAGAGCAAGATCAAGAACTTGGCAAGTATTACATGAAACAAAATGATGTAAGTTATACGGAAGATCTTGTAGACAAAACTATAAAAATATTGCCACCGCATGTTGAAGAATTAAAACGCCAAGTAAGTTTATAGAGTTATTTCTTATATTTATAAATATAGAATTTATATATTTATATGTAGCATAAAATATGAACTATCTTCACAAACAAAATTTTGATTTCATCTCTACATTAAGACATAAATGATCATAATTTATAAAGTTAAATTTATCAAAAAGCATTCTATCCATTTCATGATAAATCTTATACTTATAAATTTTGTGTTTTGTGACATTTGTTTTTTAATAACTATTATACTTAAGCAGTCTAAAGAGGAAAATGGAAAGATGAAAACATGGAAAAAGAATCAAAATATATTCAAGAGTTAAATAAAATTTTTAAAAACTTTAAAAAGATTTTTAATATTGTAATCAACCTAATATGTTTTTAATTTACAGGCAAATGAGGGGTTCGAGCAGCAAAAGTATTCGCTAGCAATTAATTTGTATAATAAAGCAATTTCTTACTGTCCAATGGCAGCAGTACTGTTTGCCAATCGAGCAGCTGCTTACATGAAACGTGCTTGGTAACTATTTTCGTTGATTATAGAGTATGTATATCAAATGAAAAAAAAAAACACATACATGTTTAATTTTGATATAGGGATGGCGATATTTATGCCGCTTTACGAGATTGTCAGACAACATTACTTCTCGATTCGGAACATGTGAAAGCTCATTTTAGGTAAATCTAATAAACATTATCCTTTATAATTGATGAATTTGAGAAAATGTACTCAGTCAGTTGAGTAAAAAGTCATGTGAAATTCTTGCCTTTAAATTTATTTACAATTCCAATTATAGCTCAAATATAAAAACTTGTACTGTTTAAAGGACAATACATTTAGTTTAAAAGCTGAAAATAAAAAACATTAAATGTAAATTTTTGTTTTGGCACAACAAACGTTATCGAGTTCTTTAATTTAATTCTTTATGTCGAAAACAATTGTTTTCTTGAATTAAATTTGTTGAATTTTTATTATAACTTATACATGTATACAGATTGGCGCGTTGTCTGTTTGATTCAAATCGATCAATTGAAGCTGACAAAGTACTCAAGAATTTTCAACAAAAATTTCCAGAATATACATCTAATTCAGCGTGTAAAGCATTGAAGATGGATATAAAGGAAGCTATCGATGCTGGTAACATTATTCGATCTTATTTATATAAAAATGTGTATAAAATAATAATATAAAATTTTGTGTATATGTGTGTATGCTACAACTTATATATACAATTACCAAAGCTTTATTAAAATATATTAATTCTAATGTATTATTATTATTCATTAGGAAAAGATGTGACACAAACCAGCCAATCATTTTTTCCAATATCAGAATATGAGCAAGAATGGAGACGTAATACAATCGATTACAAAATGAGATTTTGTGGTCATTGTAATACGACGACTGATATAAAGGAGGCAAATTTCTTTGGAAAGTAAATGAGTTTAAATAACATTATAGTAGTATAATTTTGTTCTTTATTTCAATTTTTTAACTTTACGCAATTTGTGTAAGTTTTATCTTGAACATGTAATACTCTTGTTTTAAGCAATGGCCAATATATAGTAGCTGGGTCAGATGATGGTTCCTTTTTCATCTGGGATCGTAATACTACTAATATTATGCGTGTACTGCGAGGAGATGACAGAATTGTCAATTGTTTACAACCACATCCATCCACATGTTTGTTAGCTACCAGTGGTATTGATCCAGTGATTAGATTATGGAGTCCATGGCCAGAGGTAACTCATATTTTTTTATTTAGTGCATATAGTGCACATGCATTGTTATGATCTGATATAATTTTTAGCTAAACTAGTTAAATTATATGTTAAATTATATACGAAATATATTCAGGGTCATTCAGATAATTTATTTGGATATCAATTAAATAAAATCCTTCTGAATTGGCCTGATTGAATTGGCCAATAATTTCCTTTTATTTTTTTAGCCAAAATCAAAGATGAAATATTTATATTTTAAAATATCTTTAATCAGTAATTTATACACCGTTTTGTTGCACAATTTTAAGTCATCTTTCAGGCAATTTTATAATACCACTCTTGTAGAATTTCCCATCTTTCTGGAAGAAGAATTGCTCTAAGTGGATTTTAATTTGAAAATTAAAAAATAGAATTGATTCATTGATTAATTTTGAAATATTTATTCGAAAAAAATTTTGCAAAATGTTTAATTTTTGTACTTAGGGAAAGATAGTTATTTTTGTTTTTCACTGAGAATTTTTACTTATAATATATTTCGGTTTTTACTTATAAAATTCAATGAAAATGTTTTGCAAATTTAAATTTCAACAGGCTAAAGAAAGCAAGACACAGATGATAATACGTCAGTTTCAAGGAAAATTAATTTTTCATTGAAACTGATTAGTTGTGTACAGGACACAAATTTTCCTTGTTGCAATACCAAGTAATTAAATAAATCTCGATTCAAGATTTTTATATAATAAATTTCCCCTGACTCCTCTCTAAAGAAGACAAGAAAAATATCGAGGCGAAGTTTCTGAATCGGGAATCGAACTCGAGTCTTTTGCTTGCTGGGTGACTACTCTTACCACTAAGCAATATTTTTCTCGCCTACACTTCTTTCAGGAGGTCAGGGGGATTTATTAAATAAAAATCTCGAATTGAAATTTATTTGAAAAATTAATTCTCCTTGAAATTGACATCATCCGCGTCTGGCTCTTTTAGCCCGTTGAAATTTAAATTTGTATTTCACCTTGTATTGTATTTCACATTTAATTAATTGTATTTCACATTGAGAGCCTTACTAAATTCTTAGTTGAAAATGTTTTGTTCAGAATCTATTCTGACTCTGTTTATTCCAAAATTCTCACAATCAAATATGTGGCCTGTAAGTTAAACTATAACAATGTAGCCCATTTTCCTTTCTGTTTGTGGATTGTAATGCGATCTTAGATTGAGGATATAAAATATTAAACTAAAGGCGAAAATAGATGGAGGAGATAAAGCATTGAACTATATAATATACTGGAATGAAAACCTCCAAATGATAAAGATAGTCAAACTGTTGTAAAAGAATAGCTATATACTAATAATAGTTAAAGGACATCTGTATTTGTTGTGATATTGTTTCTGATTGGCTAATGATGATTCTCTACAATTAATTCGCTAAATGTGGGAGATAAATGTCTTTTACGTTAAAGCTGTCGTTTTTCAAGCCGTGGCTACAAGCCTATAGTTTGTTAAGGAAGACTTATTCCAGTATATACTACGTGACTTGGCGCAAGATACTACCATGTCTCTAGATATATTATATAGTATGTACACACATATAAAATGTCCAATGGGATGAAGGCATTTTCTCGGTGATGTTTATTAGATTTCATAATTCCCGAATCATGCCAAACTTAAATCTGATTTTATCTTCTCCAACTCTAATACTAATCTAAGTCGTACTCCTTTTTCCCGTTTATAGGTGAGGAAGGCAAAGAGATTCACATTAATCAAGCAACGCGCACATTGCATTGTTAATGGAACTTTAAATGGTTCCAACTATACAATATCTGGATCAAAATAGGAATATAGAATTATAGAAATATTTCGAAAATCTTGTCAGCTTGATGTCAGCTACAAGAATATGCAATAAAAATTAGGGATTTTCATTTTTAAAAACTAATTATAAGTCGACTTTGACGTGACCTTGAAAATTCCATGCAAACCATTGCCACATTATTTCCCTCTGAAAACTGTACAACTTTTGTTGGAAACATTTTTTCGAAAAATTATTTCTTCAAAAATTATTAGATTTGATTAAAATAAATCACCCTGTATATGTATGTATGTATGCATACATTCCACTATGTTATAAATTCTTCAAATTTGTTGGATTGACTAATTAGAACAAGAGAGGCAAAGATTTATTATCCTGACTGGTATTTACCTGAAATTTTAATGATAAACAATGAATGTATAGTTGATCCTTTTGAATATCCATATATATATATATATATATATATATATATATATATATATATACATATATATACACACACACACACACAGGGTGTCTCAGAATGATGGGGACTAATCTCGTGTGCAAATAGAGCGGACTAAACTGAGTCGAAAAGTCCTCTACCATTTTGCAATTTTCGCAATAGTTAACGAATTATTAATGATTAAAAATCGCCGTATTAGCCTGGCCTACCGCCAAATGCAAGGGCGCGGCGAGATGCGGCGAGACGCGGAGCTCCAGCGTTACGCGCCGCTCGTGCGTAGCCTCTGCCGCTTGTAATAAACAACTCCTCGCGCGCCTAGCAACCTCAATCGCATCTTGCCGCGCGCTTGCATTTGGCGATAGGCCGGGCTAATACGGCGATTTTTAATCATTAATAATTCGTTAACTATTGCGAAAATTGCAAAATGGTAGAGGACTTTTCGTCTCAGTTTAGTCCGCTCTATTTGCACACGAGATTAGTCCCCATCATTCTGGGACACCCTGTGTATATATATATCTTTTATATATATATATATATATATATATCTTTTATATATATATATATATATATATATATATATATATATATATACATACACAAATATAGTGCAAAGAACTCAAAGATTCAATATATAAAATATTGCAAATGATATTAACTTAATTTAATTTTAATTACAGGATGGTAGTGTAAATGAAAGGGAAATTCAGAATCTGGATGATGCTGCATCAGCCAATCAAATACGTATGAATAGTGATCCGTTTGAATTAATGCTTATGAACATGGGATATAGATTTCCTGTTCCTCAACATGAATTTAGTGACGAAGATGGTGAAGATCAACATGATCAGCCAATAACACAAGCTTTAAATTGCAGGCCGAGTTAAATCTTGTAAGAAATCCACAAAAAAAGCAGATTAAAAATGGTTAGATAATTGAGGATCTATATTAATATGCATATTATAATCTTTCACACTATTTTAATTCTAATTATTTATTTTTTCACCGATACATCGTGAATTACTTTTATTATGTAATAATAAAAACATTTTTGTAAAATTGAAAAGATAAAACTTTATTTCTTAAGATATTATGAATGTATTAAGAAATGTAAAACAGAATTGAGCAAAAGTTATATATTTCAAATCTAATAGGATATAATTAATATATTATGGTACGTGTGTGTGTGTGTGTGTGTGTGTGTGTGTGTGTGTGTGTATGTGTGTATGTGTGTGCATTGTACTTTGTACAAAATGAATTTGCTTTTATCCTCTTGTGAGCATATTTTTTTCTATAATGAAAAAACTATCATATAATTTGACATGAGTTTGTGTGGCATTAATATGGATAAATAAAATTTAAAACTTTAAAAACGATTAAGCTAAAAATTTAATTAACACATGATGGTATAAGTTCCCATAAATTCTGCAACGTACTGCTTTCTCTTGGCTCTTCTGCCGCGAGCCCTAAATGAGTCGAGAAATTAGGCTTTCTCTGACCTGTATTCCCTTCGGAAAAATAATAACCAAATACATTTGATATTTCAGATTGATTATCTTGTATCTCAGTGAAATGTTCCATATTATTCTCCTCTTGTGAAGATGCCTGTAATACACAGACACACATAATATTTAACATTTTTCCATTGAGTGATGTATCAGAATGTCTATATTTTAAATTTATGCAACAGCAAAATATTAATATATGCTTGTATCAGATGCTGCGATATGCTGCTATGAAACTGAAAGAAATTTATCAAGCAACTTAATTTTGCATAAGCTGCAAAAGATTCTTAAAGAAGAAAAATAAGTGTTAGTTATTAAGATAAATTTAATTTAATCATAATCAAGTTTCGATTCAAGTAAAAAGTCTCAAAAATTTAATTTATTGAAAATTTTATTTTTGATTAATAAACTTTATAGATCAATATTACTATGACAAAATGTACATTAATAAACTTGATTAATAAATTTAATTTATTGAAAATTTTATTTTTGATTAATAAACTTTATAGATCAATATTACTATGACAAAATGTACATTAATATGCGTTATAAAGTACCTGATGTTCAAATATGTATTCTACACCAAAAATAGGAAACTTTTCATATTCTGAACGAAGTATTGATACTTCTTTGTGAATAATGTGAAGCTGCTGCAAGGGATTAACACGAAAACCTAAAACATATTCTCCACTGGCTTCTGTACTTAAAATTACTAAAGTCGGTCCAAATTTCGATGTCCTAATAGTAATCTGCAAAAAAAATTTATTCATATGGAACAATTTCTCAAAAATGTAAAATGTAATGTTTCATAAAAATCTTCTCAATTCCTAAGGATAATAAATATAATAAAAAATATATCTTCCAAAGATTTGACAATTATTTGTTATTATTACAAGATGCATATTCGTATTTTAATACTCACATTTCCAATTGTAAGATAAGGTATCGATACATTAAACTGATGATTTACATCTGCATACCATACCAAACGTATATTTGTTATAATAAAAGTTCCGATATTTCCCTATAAAACAATTGTTTTTATTTATTTGAGATTATCATATGTAACAATTTAATGGCGATTAGAAATTAAAACTTTTCGAAACCTGTTCAACAGATAAATTCCAAACATCTTGTACAGAAGAATGCACTTTTTCTTGAGGTAACAAAACCAGCCGATTTTCACGTATAATACCACTTCTCAATTTAATTTCTCTGTAAACTTTCGACGATATGTAAGCTCTGCAATAAGCACTTTATAAAAATAACTACTATATTGATATAGCAATAATTATATAATAAAGTATGATAATCATTATCACCTATAAACGCCTATGACCGAAGTGTAATGTCTCGTACTTTTGATATCATGATTCGTAAATATAAATTCATATCGACAGTTTCGAAATGAAGTTAATATATGAAGAGCTTGCATATATCCACCATGAATCTAAAAAAGAAAAAAGGAGAAATGAAGAAAAAAAAGAAGAAACGATAGCTTGTTGCTTCAGCAATTCAGCAAATATTCACATGAAGATGATTTTTACCGTATGAAGAATTTTTGTGTTTATTGTGACAAATGTGTTGTAGCCTATACCTATAAAATCATACATCTTTATCTTTTCCGAAAAAATATTTATATTAAGTAATTAGAGTAATTAAAATTATATCTTGTTAAATTACAAATTATATGTGTGAGAATACTTTGTATCATACTTAAGTTGATTCGTGGCAAAGATAAAGAGTGCCATAAGATTCTCAAGTTTGTGACAATCAATTTTCCTAAATCTCCAGCATTGCCTTTTGTATCTTCTATCATGTCAAGTTTGTCAACGGTCACTTCACCAGATTGCAACTGCATATTACTATGTACAAAAATAATTTTAACTTCCAAGCATTGCACTTTATACAATAATTCAATCTCTCATCATGCTAAATATGGCTAAATATTTAATTATATGTGTGATTTATTTAATATAAAAAATATACTCGATATAAGTATGAAATGAGAATCGAATAGCCGCGTTTAGCGTATTAAATCACACATGTATCAAACAGTACAATTGAAAATAAATTTAAAAATGAATAAAATTTTATAATTACGAGTGAGAAATATCAAATCTAACTTCGTTGTCCTGCCACATTTTGGGCATCAACTAAACAAGACTATAGCTGACTTTGTCAGACTGAAAATCAATACCGTTGTCATATCTACAAAGATGCACAACAGTATGCCTTGTGATGTGAAAGGAGATTCTTTCAATATAAAATCAAACTTACCTTGCCAACAACAGATATTTATATAAATTGCAACAAATGAAAATCAAGATCAATAAAAAATTTGACAAAAAATTGAAATAAGAAAAAAAATCAAGAAATGATTGCTTATTGCTTCAGCAATATTCACACAAAAACATATACGCATTGTAATTTTAAGGAATTCAAATATATTTTTCTGCCCTGTCATTACAGTTACATTACAAAAACTCTTATAATGTCATTACACATTATTCTTCCGGCCAAGGTTTGCCTATACCCTGTGACGCGCCCATTCTGGATGGATCTTGGCTTGGATAGTGTATGGGAGTCGTTCCTGGAGGGAAAATCGGAGTCGCAGCTGCAGTCGCCATTTGCGGCGGAAACATAAATTGGGGTGCAACAGGCGGTGGTGGAATCATCATTGGCGGCATCATGCCAGGTGTGGTTTGCAGGTTGAAAAAATTATTACCCATAGTTTCTGGCGGCGGTGGTAACGTTCCAGGTAATCCCGGAACAGGTTCAAGAATCTCTCTCATTGCTTCTGTCGCAGATATCGTTTGTCTTCCCTGAGAACGGCCCCATTTTATAGTAAGTCGTCTTCCACCCAATATCAACTTGTTGAACGTCCTTTCAGCCGCCGCCTCGGCGGCGCTCCTCTGCGTGTATTGTATGAAGGCACATTGTTGACGGGGGACCATAGTCACCGAACGTATCTCGCCGTATTGATAGAAATGATCGCGCAATTGTTTCTCTGTCAGTATATCACCTAAATTGCCGATATACAATGTCGTGATAGATTTATCTTCGGGTGGATCGAGTTTGGGCATGGCTGCTGCTCTTCGCATGAGTTTATCTGCCACTGGATCATTCACACCGTAATAACGATCCTTTATATTCTGATCGGCTAATGGATCGTCGGGATCTGTCGGCTTTTCATGCCGATACGGGCACTCTTCACCCCTTTTGCATTCGCCTTTTACCCAAAATGAACAAATATGTGGTCTATTTCTCTTGTAGTAAGGACTCGTTCTGGCCAATTTCATTAAAAGATCGCTAGCCGCGGCAGATTTGCCAACGGCACCGGCTGGTGTTGTTGGGTCGATCTTTCCAATCTCATTGTCTATATTTTGTACATAGTATTCCTTGTTTACATCCGAACGTGGCAAATCATCCTTAATCTTCAAAGCAGCATCGCGAACTTGGATAGGCAGACCATATTCTAAGTCTAATAAACATGTTTGACATACATTTTTCAACCGACTACATGTCTGACAGACTTCAGTTTTCTTAAATCGCATCCTTGCACCAGGACACCATCTAAATACTGTAAATGGTCGCATACATATTTTGCATTCCTTTCCATATTTTTCCTTTGTCTGCAAACAAAAAATATATACAATAGTTTTAGTTATGGAATATTTTTATAAGACCATTTTTATTAAAAGAAAAAGAATATATTAGGTTTTGCAACCTCATTGTTGCTATTTGTTAAGTTCAAACAAAAGTTCCCATTGATATATATTACTTCAGTATAAAAAATATTTGAAAGAAAAATATTTATGACAGCTTACCATACGAATATACGGATTATCTCCTAAACATGTCTGACACAGTATTGGAAATTCCTATATGGATAAAATAAGAATGTAAAAAGCAAATTAATATCATTTATAAAATTAATACGCTGATGTAAATGCTTAATTTCTTTATGCTTACCGCATCCTCCCAATTTTGTCTGTTATATGTGTTGGTAGTTTTCGATGTCGCCATAACGTATTAGTTTATCTTAATATTTATACAGAAAAATTAATATTATACTTCCACCATTTGCAATACATGCTACCACGAACATATATTCCAACATATTAAGAGTCGACAGGAGTGACAGGTAAATTACGAATTGATATTAGAGACACCGCGCGGTAACAATGCGAAACTTCTATTTCAGGGTAACTGTGACGTCCCGCCATTTTTTCAAACCCATATTTACAATAATAAGTAAGAGATGCTTTTACTTATAAAATATGGAACAATGGTGTAATCTACTTGTTCTATTTTCAATTATTAGCGACTTCCATTATTGTTCGTCAATTATTTAATTTTCTTACCTCATACGCTTTTATTTTTAGTTACTAACTCTAGGAAATTAAGACTTCCCTATTTAACCGCGCTGCGACCAATCCGGAAGCTCTATTTTGGAACTAGCAACGCAACCCAATCAAGCGCCGTCCCTAGAACCCGAACCACACGCGTGTAGCGCTCTAGAACTAACCAACGGTTATCTTATAGAACAAACCTGCGTGTGAATTCTACCTCTTTTGCGATTTTAAGAAATTTAATACTTTAATATAGATTTAAGGATATATGCGCTATCCCTTATGAAATTATGGAATATAATAACTCGCTAGAAGCAATTCTTAACAAATAAACAACTATAATTTCAGAATTCATTTTAATTTCTATAAATTCAATTTTTAATAAATAACTAAACAAATAACTTAGCCAAAAGCAAGTTGTTACGAAATAATTCCATGACTTAAGAAATTAGCGATAAGTCATGCTTACGATAATGCGCTTCAATATGATATTCAAATATTAATCGAGCTTCTGTTACAATAAATATAAGAAATTACGAAGTCATAACGATTTATTGAAAACAGCTTCTTGTAAACAATTAAAGATAACTAAGAACGACCATTGAAATTGTGTTAAAACTTTTCAAATAAATAACTAAATTATTCAAACAAAATTTCAATAAACAACAATTATGACTTCGAAAATAACTAATTTATTTGTGTAAAACGCGCTACTCTAATCTGATAGTCCATTCAAATATTATTGTATATGTTATACTTTATGGAATCATACCCCGTATATAATAATTTGCAAACAGCCTTTTATAATTGAAAATAATAATCAAGATCATTTATAGAAGCCGGTAGTAATAGTAAAATGTTGAAATTTAATTAACTCTCATTAAATGACCAAGCTGACAGTAAATTATTATAAATTGATTCTATAAACAGAAAATTAGATATAAGTTTAACATTTTATATTGCTTAGCATTATAAAACATCCCGGCGTTAAGTTATAAATATTTTAGATCGAGTGATGTAAGCAGCCCGGTAGCGCGGACACTGAGATCAGCCGACTCTCTGTTTATCGATGTCACTCCGGAAAGTGTCAATACATGTAAACATTCAATAGGAAAAATTCGAGTACGTTCCCGTCGCTACCCGGCGGCTCAATTAAAAGGAATTTTATAACGCACTCTTCTCGAAGAGTTATCTCCCCATAACCACCCCAAAGTCCTTCAAATGACCGATGACCCATGCATGTTCCACGCGTCACCAAAGCACGACTCGAATCGCCGTTGTCTCTCATCGGTATATAAACCGCTAATTTCGAGCTCCGGGAGCCATTCGTTCATTATTCATTGCCCAGTCGTTAGTGCATTCAATCATTATTCATTAAGAGTATCCGATCATAAGCATATCTTATTCGAGATCATATTCAAGCTGTGACAAATCTCTGTGCGTCCGCACCGACGGACTTCTAATCTTTTTCACTACTGTCAGTCGTGCGTTAGATTTCTTAATAGTGTAAAATCTGAATAAAGGATCCTGTACGTAATTTCGAGTACTTAAATTCAACCTATTTCGCCGTGACCGAGGTCCTCCAGGAGCGAAGGTAGAGACACGTGCAGCAAAACTGGAGATTCACCGCTACCATACGGTAAGTAATTATAACTCCCCTTACCCGAGCCGTATCTTAGTGAAGATTAGGAAATCTGTTACTGACTGACATCCCACTTTAATCAATTACCTCATCTCTCATCCCATTGTCGCTCAGCACCTCACATGCTCGTAGCGATAATCTTACTCCGTGTATAATAAAGAAACCCCCCTGTCAAGCACTGGCATGAAGCTGACAGTTTTTTCGTCAGTCATTATTAAGTTATATGTCCTCACAATTTTACTATCATCTATAAGTATCGATATTAGACAGAATTTAGATCTTAATATATTACCAATATTGCTGTTGTCACTCCGACGTCTTCCAACCTCGTTTCCAATCATAAAATATCCCGGCATTCGTTGCCAGCATTCATCAAATATCCCGGCATTCGCTGCCAGGATTCATAAAATATCCCGGCATTCGCTGCCAGGATTCATAAAATATCCCGGCATTCGCTGCCAGGATTCATAAAATATCCCGGCATTCGCTGCCAGGAATCATAAAATATCCCGGCATTCGCTGCCAGGAATCATAAAATATCCCGGCATTCGCTGCCAGGATTCATAAAATATCCCTTACCCCTATCTCGTACTTAAAGGATTGACAACAGAGAAATTTAAAATTATAAAGCATTTTCTATAATAAAAAAACTAGACTTACATGAAGATATTATTATAATATTGATACTATCCTTCTATAAAGGAAAATCCTTATCTATCCCTCCAACTAATAGATATTCTTATCTACGAAATGTCTAATTCCAAAATTCTCAAACAGGATTTCTAATCTTCAAAGTTCTTAATAATTAACTACACGATAGTGGATAAGGCCACAGATACATAATAATTCTAGAATATTAATTAATCTTTTACCTTTCGATTAAAATTTCTTAAAACTCATTTAAATATTTTAGATTTTGTATTCTTAATAATTATCAATTATAACTCATTTAAATATTTTAGAGTTTCTTTCAAATAATTAGTCAACATTCCTTAAAACTCTATCAAAGTTAGTTAATTCTATCATTTTATTTAATCTCATCATCCTACTACACCCTTGTAGATGGTTAACCCGACGTATAGACAAACCATCCGAAAGAAGCGTAAACATAGAGCCGATAAACAGACACATGCTAATTGTGCCGATAAAAGAGCATACTATACAGCCTTGTAGATGGTTAACCCGACGTATAGACAAACCATCCGAAAGAAGCGTAAACATAGAGCCGATAAACAGACACATGCTAATTGTGCCGATAAAAGAGCGTACTATACAGCGTGCTTCAAATTTAATCTGGGTCAACCGACAGGCATTCGGAACTCAGTCTTACGCAGCCTCTACCGACAATTTCTCTTCGACTCCTGCAACCTCAACATTTACAACTCAATCTGAGCTACTTATTGGCTCCCCCCCCAAGAAATATCTAATTCAGAAGTTGAACTCAATACGGAAATCATTGATAATCTTAGCATCGAATTACCGATATTAAATGATTCTAATGGTTTGAAACGAAATTCACCAGAATTAACAGCATGTAAAGAGTACCAAAAAGAGAGTAACGAAGTCAACCAAACAAAGATCTTGCCGAAAGATTTAATATCCCAGTTAAAATCACAATTATCTGAGGATAAACATTTTAGCATAGATCAGTATGCCCAATACTTAGATTTGTAATCGATAAATCACATTACACACCCCTACGGTATACTTAAGTTCTAATAATCATTATTTAATATATTAAGAAACAAATTCACAATTATTCTGTAAATTACAGATGATACCCTTATACTCAGACGAGGAAATTAATGACACGATAACCAGCGAACCGAATGACGTTATAGAAATAATAATTGGATTAATTAATGATTATTTTAAAGGATATTTGGATATAGACCAACTAACTGTTCTTCTAGTAAATCTTTAAAACCCCGAATCATAAAACAGCATTAACACACGTAATTATACAAGTACGTATAATTCTAGTGAATTTCTAGTAAATAATTATCACCCGAGTCTCACTCCACTCTTTAGATCACTTTAGTCTTTGCTCTCGGCGTCCCTAGGGTATAACCGGTGTAAGCAGGTTGCCTTTCAAAAATAGAGAGCTTCTTTCTCTTGCTAACCGAGTCTAGTGAGAAAAGGGTCACCCGGACGTGACATAACCAATTGTGACGTTCCGCCATTTTTTCGAAACCATATTTTTGCAAATAATTACATTACGCTTTTATTTTCGCATTGTATCAATGGAATAAAGAAAGAACGATTATTTAGCCGCTTGCTTTTATTCTTATAATTATTTAAATTTATAGTAAAATTAATCTTTAATGCATTTTATTGCTTATCGTTCTTGTTCCATATGATTATTTAGCTTAGGAATTTAAGATATAACGTTTAGTTGCACAAAGAATTATAATTACCTAGAGCAACTACAGAGAGGCTTCTCTCTGGTAACTAACAACCAATCAATCAGGCGTTGTTCCGATACACCAGGACATGCGCGCGTAACACTCTAGAACTAACTTGCGGCTACTTTGCCTGCGTTCTTTTTTTACTGGCAGTACTGAAAATCTATAATACACGTAACGTAAACTATATGATTTCCAGTACTGGCAGTAAAAAACGAACGCAGGCAGAGACGAACTTGCGAATGAATTTTGACTTCCAGTAATTACGCCAGCGATATTATTTAACTGAAATATTCGATAAATGTTCTATCCAAAGAATATATGCGTTACGATCTACGGAAACATAAATTATATGTAATAATTTGTCTTAAACTTTATTCGTGAATTAAATTTTCAAAGTACTCACAAAACATTAATATTATTTTCTCAGATCATAGACAGATTATTATAAAAATGATTCCGTAAATAATAAACTATAAAATACTTTAATATCTTAAGGGATCCTAAAGTCTGTTTTACCGACCGAGAATTATTTCTTTTTTTACGTTTATCTTTTTATTGGTTGAATAGAATAATAAATGCTTTTCCACGATTAAAGTACACATAGCAACAAAATGCTGAACGGCCGATTTTATGTTAATTTTATGTTAATAACACGTATTTATGTTATTTATGTAATACACGTATGCACGAAAAATTTTGAACATACTATTCTCTTTCACTAAACTTCTAAACTCATTTCTAAAAGTTCACCTACATTCTTTCATGCAATTTCTAGCCCAAACCGGTCTCCTTTTGTACGTACAAACTGCAAGTCTTTTATATTAAGCAATATTGTTTCGACCTGACCTAACCTCAGGGTTAGGTTGAAACAATATGCTTAATATAAAAGATTTGCAGTTTGTACGTACAAAAGGAGACCGGTAATTCTAAAGTTAAATTACCAATATTAGGTGACCCTAACGGCTTAAAATCATATTCACCAGAATTGATAGCATTTCGAAGAATTATATCAAAATATAACTTATCAAAGGGAAACCTTAAGTGAACACATTCAAATAAAACCTTCGCAAGAAGATTTAATATCTCAATTATCACACACAAGTATCCGATGAAGAGTATCTTCACATAGAAATAGATGAATACGCTCAATACCTGGATTCTTAATTGATTGATTACACGTCACTACGGTATACTTACAATTTTGATAATCATTATTTGAAATACTCAAAGTTTAACGCTCATAAACACCAATTATCCGAGGCTAAGCGCTGGCTGGAGTCCGAAGTTACTCGAATTCTTTCCCCCTCTCTTCCTCATTACTCCCCCGTCTCATCCCCGGAACGTCCGTCCTCCCCCTCAGTACCCCCTTCTACCTCTAGCAAAAACTCTCCATCTCCGAGAGTCCCAACTCCCCCTCCTTCTCGCGAAAACTCCATCTCCGAGAGTCCCAACTCCCCCTCCTCCTTCCCCGCAACCCTTGCGTACTCCGCCGAGATCTCTTTCACTACCCTTAATCATATTAGAAGACTCTCCTTCTCCTTCTCCCTCACAATCTCCTTTCCGCGAATCCCCGAGATCGCCTTCGCCTCCTATCATCGAACTCGGAGATTCCCCTCTTCCATCTCCCTCGCATTCTCCCTCCGAAAATGATTTTTCTCCTCTGTTTTACAAAAATTTATTAGATTATTGCTTGAAAGTTCTCCCTCCATACACGGATCCTCTCCCCGAAGATGCCTTTACCATCGGCCCAGGTCGCGTAAACCTTGCCGACCTAAAGCAAGTCCTAACTGAATCTCCTCTTGACACGGCAATTCCGTGCTTCCACCCCTCCCGCAGATATCCCGCAGCCGTTCCAATACAATTCTTCTGGCAAATCTATAAACCATCCACAGTCCAATTCGAGGAAGTTCGCGACTCCTGACATCCTATACACGCACATGTAATTATAACTTTTAATTTTATTTTATATATATGTATATATATATATTTATTGTAACCTGATCGGAACCGCAATCTAGAATTTTCCCCGTCCTGTTCCGATCGATGACCACCGTACTGTTGTAACGCGCGCTCTCTCTCTCTCTCTCTCTCTCCCCCCTCTCTCTCCCCCCCTCTCTCTCTCACACACACACACACACACACACACACATGAAATTTGAACTATTAAAGATATTGTAAGTAATTATAATAATGAATACACACATATACATGTAATCAAAATATTAGATATGAGCTTCTTATGATTTTATTTCATTTTCTTTATTCGAATAAATTATAAAATTTTATATGTAACTGAATAATCATTTTTTAACCCCTGCACTCTCCCCTGAACTCCGAAACCGCACAAAGTCCCATCCTGCGCAAAAGAGATTAAATTCTCTTCCCAAAAAGGGACCATCGAGCGAACGGGCCTTTTAACAGTGTAAAAGCGACCTTCTCGGTCGTTGACCTGCTTAGGGCCTTACCGCGTTCGTTCGGCTCGAAACCACGCACGATCCGGCGTTGTTTGAGGTAAGTTTTGTTTACGCCCTTCCGTTGACTCTCCTTCTTACGAGTCTGGACGTAACACTGTCATACATTTTTGTATGTGTACGTATATGATCATATCTCAACATCGTATATGACGACTTTTCATATATGAGTCATATGCAAATCACATCTATAGACTGTAGCAGAAGAGTCTTCAATCATTAAGGAAATAGAAGCGAGCAGAGTTAATGGACGGTATCCACCACGTTTACGAGCATTCGCTTTAACAGTTAACTTTTACAGTCTTAAAGCATATAATTACATACGACAGGTGTTTAAAAATAAATTGTCATCTCCGTCAACGATTCGATCTTGGTATAGCAGTACTACTGATGGGTCGCCTGGCTTTACAACAGAAGCGAGAAGTATTAAAAAGAAAAAGCGAGGAGGCTGGTGAACAAAAATTGTATGCTTGCCTAACAATGAACGAAATGGCCATCAGAAAACAAGCTACATATATGTAACAATGCAGAAAAAATCATGGGGCATATTGATCACGGGATAGTTATTGAAGATCCTACAAGTTTACCTTTGGCGAAAGGAAGCTCTGGTCTATCTAATTACCAGCGTTAACCAGCGGTGGAAAATACCAGTGGCTTATTTCTTAATTGCTAGTTTAATGGCCTAAGAACACGCTGCAATCACAAAGAAAGTTTTAGAATTTGTTGGATCATCCGGAGTGCAAGTTATTGGATTAACTTTCAATGGTTTTCCAGCAAACATCAGTATGTGCCAGAAATTGAATGCGGATGTATTCAATAACAAGGCGTTCTTTGAACATCCCGCAGGATCTCACGTGTTCGTATTTTTAGATGCGATCCATATGTTAAAATTACTTAGGAATGTGTTTGCATCTAAACGCATATTGTATGACCATAATGGAGACACAAATCAATATAATGAAAATTTTGTGAAACTGGATGCTTTTATCTAGGGAACAAAATGAACCGAAAACATATTCAATGGTTCCAAAATAAAATGAGTGTAAAGCTAGCAGTTCAAACGTTGAGCAAAAGTTGTGCCACGGCTTTAGAAGTGTTGATAGAAGATGGACAGCCTGATTTTCTGGCTGTGCTGCAACAGCAAAATTTGTCGTATGACTAATAATGTCTTCGACTGTTTAAATTCGAGTAGCATATTTTCTTATAGATTTAAACAGCCTATAAAGCAGAGTACAGCTGCACAAATTTTCGACTTCTTTATAGAAGCAATTAATTATTTTTCTAATATTAGATTGAAAAGGGACGATTCTCTTATAACAACTAGTTTGAAAACAGGATTTCTTGGTCTTGATGTAGATATAAATAGTTTAAAAATTATGTATCGAGAATATGTAAAAACCGGGTATTTGAAATATATTCTTACATATAAATTGTCGCAAGATCATCTAGAGATTTTCTTTTTATGTATAAGATCTATAGGGGGATTCAATAATAATGCGAATTGTTTACAATTTGCATCGGCAATGAGTGTTTACTGCATCACAATAAAGTCAAATCGTCGGCGCAAGCAAATTTTATTACCATCGACACAACTAATATTTTAACAGAATCGATTTCGGCAAAGAAAATATCATCCGGTTCGGATGAATTTGAAAGAAATATCGAACAGTTCGGTAGCATGGTGGTCGAAGATATTCCCTTAAAGTTAATTCATACCTGTTTAAACCACGCCGTTTTATATATAGCAGGTTTCGTCGAATTAAAAATTTTAAAAATAACGTTCAATCCTCACGTTCAGGATCAAGACGTACTCGAGAATTATAAATATGAAATAATTAAAAAAATAAATAAACTTATAATAGGATACTATTTAGACATTAAATTAATGTACAAATGTAAAATTGACATTATGCGACAACATGACACATTCATTAGGCATAGTTTGACAAAGACAGTTATTTTCAAAAGCCAATCATAATCTGTTACTTTTCTTAATTTATAAATTGTTTTTTATGACAACATCCCCTTTACCCATGGTCCCTTTACCTATTGTTTTAATTCAGTGGTTTGAAATTGCCGCTCTTTGGTCACGAAGACTTGAGGGCGGAATCTAATGGATCTATTCTGTAAAAATGCTCTGTAACACCAGAGAGAAGGAGGAGAGGGGTCACGCCGTCATTTTTCGTAAGACGCTTTTTCTAGGCCGCTCACGTACATCCATTTTACAGCCGCTTGGAACTAAGTGGTCACATCCACTTTCGATGTCGATAAAAAAGCCAGTTTTGGTTCATATCCGTGCTACATCCACAATTTTTTGGTTCGTGTCCGTGCTACATCCATATAATTGTGGATCAAAAATATATATCGAAACTTCGTGAACTTATTAATATGTTTTATTAAATGCGTGTAACGTTTCGGCATTCTAGTACATAATACGATATAAATTATTACTAAAGTATTTTTACGTATATCCGCATGTGCGCAATGAAATAAATTTTCTTAAATCAATTTTTCTTGATAAGTCTTAATTGAATATAATGTAGAAAATATCTGCAATATATTACTTTTACTTTTTTCTTATTCTTGGAACAAAGGTATCAAGCATTTAAGCAATCATGCATTTTAATCAAATTATGATTTTAATTTATAGCTTTTTATATTAATTTTTTTATATTAATTTATTTTTTACTTATTATTAATTTAATAAATTTTTTATTTATAAATTCGATTGGATGCGTAGTCTTTTGAAAATAAACATATAATAGATGCGCTCCGCTTGACGCTATATTTTCGAAGACTAATAGTAAGATTCTTCACCCTATCTAGTTAAAAATTACCCGATTTATGTCGTGTTTGATGTCATTTTAATCGCCAAAATCTCATTAATCCATTAAGATTATTTTCAAACCGATTAATTGTAAAACAGAAGTTTTAGTTTTCATTTCAAAAAATATTTACATTTGTGAATTGCTATGGTTGGGGAAAGTCCATTGTAAGAGACTTCGGAACTCTTTGATGATAGGTCATCTCGCTCTCTCTCTCTACTCGCGGTCTCGCTCTCGCTCTTACACTCGACGAGTCGCGCTAGATAGCTCGGAAAGATAAGCTGATCGGAGAATCGAGAAAAAACTAAAACTTCTATTTTGCAATTAATCGGTTTGAAAATAATTTTACTGGATTAATCAGATTTTTGCAATTAAAACGACATCAAACACGACATAACTCGGATAATTTTTAACTAGATATGTAATCAAAATTTTAATTACCTATTTAGTTAAAAATTACCCGATTTATGTCGTGTTTGATGCCGTTTTAATCGCCAAAATCTCATTAATCCATTAAGATTATTTTCAAACCGATTAATTGTAAAATAGAAGTTTTAGTTTTCTCTCGATTCCCGGATCAACTTATCTTTCAGAGCTGTCTAGCGCGCTCGTCGAGTGTAAGAGCGAGAGCGAGACCGCGAGTAGAGAGCGAGCGAGATGACCTATCATCAAAGAGTTCCGAAGTCTCTTACAATGGACTTTCCCCAACCATAGCAATTCACAAATGTAAACATTTTTTGAAATGAAAACTAAAACTTCTGTTTTACAATTAATCGGTTTGAAAATAATCTTAATGGATTAATGAGATTTTGGCGATTAAAACGACATCAAACACGACATAAATCGGGTAATTTTTAACTAGATAGGGTGAAGAATCTTACTATTAGTCTTCGAAGCGAAAATATAGCGTCAAGCGGAGCGCATCTATTATATGTTTATTTTCAAAAGACTACGCATCCAATCGAATTTATAAATAAAAAATTTATTAAATTAATAATAAGTAAAAAATAAATTAATATAAAAAAATTAATATAAAAAGCTATAAATTAAAATCATAATTTGATTAAAATGCATGATTGCTTAAATGCTTGATATCTTTGTTCCAAGAATAAGAAAAAAGTAAAAGTAATATATTGCAGATATTTTCTACATTATATTCAATTAAGACTTATCAAGAAAAATTGATTTAAGAAAATTTATTTCATTGCGCACATGCGGATATACGTAAAAATACTTTAGTAATAATTTATATCGTATTATGTACTAGAATGCCGAAACGTTACACGCATTTAATAAAACATATTAATAAGTTCACGAAGTTTCGATATATATTTTTGATCCACAATTATATGGATGTAGCACGGACACGAACCAAAAAATTGTGGATGTAGCACGGATATGAACCAAAACTGGCTTTTTTATCGACATCGAAAGTGGATGTGGCCACTTAGTTCCAAGCGGCTGTAAAATGGATGTACGTGACGCTAGTGAGCGGCCTAGAAAAAGCGTCTTACGAAAAATGACGGCGTGGCGCCTCTCCTCCTTCTCTCTGGTAACACTGTATCTCTATAAGCTATGTAGCTTACATTGCATAGTAAAGGCCCTTGCACAATGCCAGGCGATAGCGATAGGAACAAGGAAATAGCCATAGAATAGAAATAGTGATAGAAATTATCGTCTCCGTTGCACAATGGCGCGACAGGAATAGAAGCCAACCAATCAGAAATTAGAGACACGGTAGTGTCTCGCGCCAAGTACGCGCAGCAACGGCAAGGCACTCCGGGTATCTTTACGCGAGTCGGCCAGTTGAGAGTACTCGAGATTATCAGACCTCAATAACCGCTGAACGGATTGAGTTTTTATTAGGCTTAATCGATAGCTTGGGTTTAAATTATATAAGAAAAGTGTCTTTATTTTTGCTCTACATGTTATATAAACATTATATATTACGACGCAAAGTCGAGATGTGAAAATTTTCGTTTAAGAAACGTCACCGTCACCGTCGTCATCGCTACACGTATACTACACGTACACAACACATGCATAGATATATAGTAGTATCGCGCTACACGTATATACACGTACACACACACGCAATAAATAGCAATGTATGCATCTTGTACGATTGACTTGTTTGACGGAAGATCGCGCTAGCAGCGCTCTGCGACCTGCGACATTGGCGGCATGTGTTATTACACGTGTGCGGTTAACCACATTTTCGAGTCGAAAGTTTCGATAAAGACAAAGCAACAGTAACATTATATCAATGTGTTATAATTTCCACTCAACAATGTAACTGTTACGTACAAGCCGTTACATTGTTGAGTGGGAAATTATAACATTGATGTTATGTTACTGTTGTTTTGTGTTTATAAATTAAAACGCGTCACGCACGTGTAATTGTACAAAAAGTGTGGCAGTTTTCTGTTGGTTTAATCAGGTAATTATTTCATACACACATCATTATAGTGTATATGCTTTTACCCAGTAAAAGTTAATATCAATGTAATAAGTGTAAAAACATTAATGTAAGGAATCTTCTAAACCATGCTACGGATCTTTGAAGATATATCTTTTTTAATTACAGAAATTTACAACCAGATATTCTATGGATAAAAAAAGTAACTCAACTCTACAAGACATGATCTTACTTGAAAAATCTACTGAAAAAGATCTCATTGCAGTTGATGTTTTAATGTGGTTAACAAGGTATTTGAACGTGTCTGTACAAATTCTTTTTTAAATATGTTCAGTCGCTAAATGTTTTAGGGCCTTATATATGATTTTACTATTCTTCGAGAGGATTGTAGAGGATCATAAGGCTGGGAAAGCAACAGAGGATTTAGTTGCATTTTTAAAAAAGGCATATTATAAAGAAACTTTAGAGCCATATCATGGTTAGATGGCACAATTGTTTAATGTAAGTATAAATTTTCCTATGTTAATAATTGTTTAGATTTTAAGAAAGTCATAATACTAAAAATAAATAAAAGGATAATATGTCTAAATACTGAAAATATTGTTACAGCTCCTATCACGTACATTATGATGATACCTACTCGTTCGCAACTCTTACTACCATTAGCAGATGAAGAACCGGATAATTATAAAGAAACTTTAGAGCCATATCATGGTTGGATGGCACAACAATTGTTTAATGTAAGTATAAATTTTCTAATGTTAATAACTGTTTAGATTTAAAAAAAAGTCATAATACTAAAAATAAAAAAAAGGATAATGTCTAAATACTGAAAACATTGTTACAGCTCATCACGTATGTCACGTATGACATCTTGTTCGCAACTTTTACTATCATTAGCAGATGAAGAACCGGATAAAGAAGAAATTACTTTATGTAACATGGAGTTGTCCTTAAAAAATTTAAAGAAAAATGTGTTAGTTTTAAAAACATTTTATAATGATTATAATTTAGAAGTGACTACTATAGTATGAAGTACATTTTAGAGTTTTTATTTAAATATTAATTATACCATTTGGAGTGGCAAATTAGCTTGTATCTGATATATCATTAAAACGTTCAATAATTATAATAAATGGAAAAAATTTGTTGATTCCCTCCCATTCTCTCTCTCTCTCTCTCTCTCTCTCCTTCCCTCTTTCGTTTTCGTTCTTAATAATTATAATAAATGAAAAAAATTTGTTGATTCCCTCCCATCCTCTCTCTCTCTCTCTCTCTCTCTCTCACACACACACTATCCCCCCCCCTCTCACTCTCACACTCACACACTATCTCTCTCACACTCTCCCCCCCTCTCTCCCCCTCTCTCTCTCTCTCTCACACACACACACACACACTATCTCTCTCTCGCACTATTTCTCTCTCTCTCTCTCTCCCCCCTTCCCTCTTTCGTTTTCGTTCTTTCTCGTATTTTGATTATACTACAAAATGAATGATATAATCCCTAAAAATCTACCTTTTTAAGAAAAGGTAAAAAAAGGCGCCAAGTACACGCGCCATTGTTTTTGTGAAAAACTTTTATATGTATTTTTTAATCTGCATAAGTAGTGTTATTTTAAACCATAAAAAATATTTTATAAATTATTTTAATATTGTGTAAAACATCCTACAAAAATAATGATATAAAAAAATTGCGCCAACTAAAAATAAAAGCATATAAAAATATTTTAACCAAAAAAAGTTGTACAAAATATGTAGTTGTTTTAATTTACTACAAAAGTAATGATATTAAAAAGTTGCGCCAACTGAATAAAAATTTATGTTATAAAATTTATTTATTTTATTATTTCCAATATTAAGAAAAATTATATTTAATAAATTGCAATATAAAAAATAAAAAAAAATTAGTTAAAAAAACTTGGCGCTGCATTTTTCAAAATTTTGATAAACATTACATTAATAACTGCATTAACTCAACGTATATATACAAAGTACATTAATATCATATTGGTCAGTTTAGCAGCGCCAAGTTTTTTTAACTAATTTTTTTTTATTTTTTATATTGCAATTTATTAAATAGAATTTTTCTTAATATTGGAAATAATAAAATAAATAAATTTTATAACATAAATTTTTATTCAGTTGGCGCAACTTTTTAATATCATTACTTTTGTAGTAAATTAAAACAACTACATATTTTGTACAACTTTTTTTGGTTAAAATATTTTTATATGTCTTTATTTTTAGTTGGCGCAATTTTTTTATATCATTATTTTTGTAGGATGTTTTACACAATATTAAAATAATTTATAAAATATTTTTTATGGTTTAAAATAACACTACTTATGCAGATTAAAAAATACATATAAAAGTTTTTCACAAAAACAATGGCGCGTGTACTTGGCGCCTTTTTTTACCTTTTCTTAAAAAGGTATGTATATATCACAATAGTATCTAAAAATAATGTATGTTTCAAAACTGAATAATGACAAATAATAACAATAGAATAGCAGATTGAACTAATATACAGTATGTAAGACACAGGTGCTTTTTAGGTTTGACAACTTGTTTTTTTCACTTATTGCTTTTTCATTAATACTTTATATATTATCAGCGCGATATAGAGACAAGAATAGCACAATTTTTAATTCTTGTCTGACATTACCTTTCAGCAATCGAAGATTTATAGACTGACGAGTATATTACCTTGATCTCTCTTCGATTATATTAATATTGCCGTGTATTGAACATCTGCTGCATAAAAACCATGACATGACATGTGAAAATTTTTAGTTGTAACCATAAAGCCATAAGCAAACACAGTTTATAACATTTTACATTTATTACTACATTATGAGAATGTTTGCCTGTGATCGGTCGATTTGCTTATAGCCTTACGGTTACGACTAAAACTTTCTCATGTATTATGGCCTTAATGGGTTGACAGTGTGGCGTATAGCCGCATCGATTGTGAATATCGGAAGGAAAGTCACTTAGTATTTTATAACAATATATAAACTTCTATATTAAACTGCGTACGTACAGAAGGAATGCTCTAGAAAAACTGTAATATATAGAGTATATGCTTTTCTCTAACTATACTGTCATGGATTATATAAATGACTAGGCAGGGGGCCTATTACGGTTCTTGGGTGAGCTCACTCACTTTTCACATTTTCATGTCACGTGACTTTGTTCACCCAATTACGGATGTGTCGAGTGAAACTGCGAGATCACTAGGCACTTCCGGGATAGTGATCTCACATTTTCACGAAGGCTGATGGCAGAGAACGAGACGTAATCGTCTCATTCTCTGCCATAGCCTAAATATAATCGACAAATATTGTGTAAAAGTGCGCAAATACTGAATCAATTAGAAGAGTGGCCTGGTTATATGACTCGAGTAATGTGGACAGAAACTGTACGAGATATAATGTGAGTCTCATATAATCAAAAGAATTAAATAGAATCTAACTTTGCCAAATTAATCAAACTAGCAAAATATAAAAATTATAATTCTCTTTGCAGGATACATATCAGAAGATGTACAAATAAATAATGGGGATACGGAAAATATCCCTCTGCTTGTGGCAACGAAAAAAATGATGCAAGTACGCATTTTACCTGCTGCATTACCACAAGATAATCAGCTGGAAGTTTTAGCAATTGAGCCATCAAATATCAAAAAAGTAGTAGTTCCTAAATTACCGCCAACTGGTCCGCTCATGACATCACATCTAAAAGTAGACAGTATAGTTTATATTATGAAAAATCCAGTTATGCCATGGATTAAAGCAAAGGTTTGTACAATTTCCATGTATAAAATATATTTTTTCTCATTTTTTTACATTTTTATTAGATAAGCAAGAAATCAAAGATTATAATACAGAAATATTTTTACAGATTCAGACTATAGTTTCGACAAATCCGTGGAACTTTCGTGTGAAACTATTGCAGAAGAAGGCAATGCGGCAGTCAAGACCATTTCCGACGTTGCAGTAGCCGAACTGTGTCCAGTTATAATCCTATAATTTATAATTTGCAATATTATGCGTTTAAAAGAAGAGGTTGAAAAAATAGTACCTTCATATATCACAGAATAATTAAATATTTAAGACTTACATTTTCTTAATAATCCAAAAGTACAAAGTTAAATTTGTTTATTTAAATAATAATTCTGTTTTTATGTAATTGATACATTTATGCAAATAAACTTTAAATAAATATTATTTATTCTTGGAAGTGGTGATAGTGGTTGTAGTGATGATAATAATATCTTCCTCATCTCCACTGGACCAGTTCTTTTCCTGCTCCCGCAATTCGAATTCCCATCCCAATTCCAGCTCCCGTTCGCGATTTCCGCTTCATACGTATCCTCCTGCCCATGCATCGATTAATCAATTAATCATAGACATAGGAATTATTCCTATTGTCAATCACATATTGAACGCATCACAATACATAATCATAATTTATTAAGTAATATTGATCACGATTAATATTTTAATAGATAACAGCGCGATAAAGAAAGACATCAGTTTCAATCAAATCTCCGTTCATCATTCATAAAAATCGTAAAAATAACTTAATAAAATCGACAAAGTGGAAATCTAATTATTATCAATATAAATTAATAAATTTAAGGATTATTTTTGCGTTCTTATTAAATAAATGCTGAAATAAAGTCAAATATGATGACATAATTTTTCTCCTCAATTTTATAATCAGTCTTATAATCAATTTTATTATATGCTGACTAATGTTTTTCATGTTTTACAGAATGTAAAGTGCATCCCGTAGTTTTCTACGTATCCTCAGTATTGTATTTTCACGATAGCGCCTAAATATCACTAATAACAAGTGCTCCATTTTGCTTGATTTCACCTTTTCACTTCGAAATTTCATGTCGAGCCCGCTCACGCGAATAATCTCGTATTTTCACGAAGTGAGATCAACCGTAATTGGGTGAGTTACTCACTTTCGTCATTTTCACCCAATCCCAGAACCGTAATAGGCCCCCAGGTGTCTCTAGGAACTTGTACTTGTTCCGTGATTGGCTGTCGACGGAACTAGGGACTAGGAATACTCCACATCACTTCTTCCTCAGCAGGATGAGTATTTAACCTGTGATTTTAACATGTTTTATTTTTAGATCCAGGATATGTTCTTGTGGTTGTCGCTGAAGAGATTGAAAGTATGGAGGCGTCTATTGTGTCATCTTGGAGTTCTACTTTTAGGTAGGCTGGTTTTAATTGATCGGTTGAAATTGTCGTTTCTTCTCTCTTTACGCAGACTTTAAATACTCTGTCAGAGGGTCAGTCGAGTACCTCATACGGTCCTTAATAGAGTGTGTCTAATGGTCTCCTTTTCTTTTCATTCACTCGAATGAAGACATGTATACAAAAATGCATGTCTTTTAGCGTGAATGCTCTTTGTTTTATGTGGTGGCCTGTTAGTTGTGATCGAACTTTTCGGATGTATTGACGGAGGCGATCTACAAAAATTTGTGGGTCAGGCGAAAAGTCATCGTATACAAGAAACTCCTGGCAGGCGGATCGGTATTCTGTAGACTAATTCGGCGGTGCTGGTTTTTAAATCTTCTACGTAGTCCGTAGACGCGTAGTCCAAGTAATATTGTGGGCAGTACGCTAACCCATTCGGCGTCCGCGTGGCAACGAATGACTAATTTGAACGACCTGTGAAAACGCTTAATTATGCCGTTAGCTGCGGGGTGGTAAGGTGTTATGCGGATTCTTTTTGCGCCGATTGTGCAAATTAGTGCCTGAAACAAAGAAGACTCAAATTGTGATCCACGGTAGTCAGTAGGACCATGGTCAGTAGTGACTACAGCTGGAGCACTAAAACGTGAAATCTATGTAGAGTAAAATGTCATGGCTATTGTCTCTGCCAAGATGTCGGGTATGGGAATTGCTTCCGGTCAGCGAGTGAATCGATCGATGACCGTTAAGCAATATTGTTGTCCACACGACAGCGGAAATGGTCCGACGATATCCAGGTGGACTCGGTAAAATCTGGTGTCTGGAATTTTAATGTGTTCGGGAATGTTTTGGTTGTACCGGTAGATCTTTGCGCGCTGGCAATGTAGACACGTTTTCACCCACGTGCAATATCTTGATTTAATTTAGTCCATACAAATCGCGAGATGAGGTCTTTCGTAGCTCGGACTCCGGGATGAGAGAGTTGGTGCGCCATGTTGAAGATTACTCTGCGTAGTGGAAGAGGGACGTAAGGTCGTACGGAGACGTCGCAGTAAATTGTGGGGTCAGTGTCATCTAGTTGGGGTTTGCGTAGCTTTAGGCTCGTTGGTGTTTGTAATAGGAGAGATGCACTTGGACACCGTTCATTTGGACACCGTTTATTTGAACCCCATTCATTTAAACACTATTCATTTGGACACGGTTTCTTTGGACACGACTTATTTGGACACATGAAGAAATGCTCGCCGTTCATTTGGACAGGAAAATGGGCGATCTGTACAGTTGGACACGAAAATGCGCGGCCTGTGCAGTCGGACACGAAAATGCGCGGCCTGTGCAGTCGGACACGAAAAAATGTGCGCGGAGGCCTGCTAAATGAACGATGTCCAAATGTACCGTGTTCAAGTGCAGACCATTCGATGACAGTGCCTCTTCTGACAAAGAGGATGTTGAGAGAGAAAGTTCAAATATCTCCCCGAGAATGTTGGTTTATGGTACCAATCACATATGATGTGGTTATCATGTAATATTAAAATAATTTATAGAACAGATTTTAACAGTTTAGAATAACACTATTTTGTGCAGATAAAGATAACTGTTTTGTAGATGAAAATAACACTATTTTGTAAATACATAACAGTTTTTCACAATTGGCGCATATACTTGGCGCCATTTTTTACCTTTTTTAAAAAAATAAGTTTTTAAGGATTATTGTATATATACACTGTAACCGTTATTATTTTATTAGACAACCAGAAATATGGTTAGTCAAGGGGTCGTTGGTAATGACTCGCGGCACACCTTCGGCGCGATATAATGAAAACCGGTCGATATGTTAGCGAGAAAATTATACGAAAGTTGGGCGCCAGGCGCGAAAGTCCGCGCCGTCGGAAACGAACTTTAAGGAAATCACGAATACCGGATCGGTCAAAAATCGCGACGGAAAATACGCGGCTACTCAGATGACGAAAATGACAGAGAGGGTGGTCCTTTCGGCCGGGACGGGAGAGAATCGAGAGAGGCACGAATAAAGTTCTTGCACACCGAAGTAGATTGAAAATATAATGTATTACACAGTTGTTGAAAGAAGAATGATATGATTGAGAAGTAATAAGAAAAGAACTGTGTATGACAAATAGTCAGAAGAAAGGTACTTGAAATATAATACAGGAGAGAACTTGATAAAAGAAACAATAATAAGCTAGATAAGTCGTAGTATTCTGGCCAGATGTTTGTCGGCTGAAAGGCTTCTCGCGATCGAGCGCAAGAATATCGGGTTTCACGCGCGAGCCGAAAGTCAATTCTCCGGCGGATATGATTTTACCGCGACTCGAGGCTTATCCGGGCCTCGGCAGCGAAGAAAATTATTCCGTGGGCCGACAATTAACTTGCGCTCGCCCGCGTGTAATGTCTAAGAATCACAATATCAAAAGACATATCTAAAGGCGTTTCGCAGCAGCCGTGTTCGCCGTACTAACAATCTTCGCAATTATAACCCATAAATTTCCCGGAAGGACGTATCTATTCGTTCGGAATTACACTCTAATAATGCGGCCTTAAAGGCCTCGATTTATTATCTCATACAAGACACGGATAGTAACAATCTCGCGGGTTCACGAGAATTTTCGAAAGCGACGACGGAAATACAATACATTACGCGACAGAGACAATTTCGATAGCGCGCAATCAGAAATAATCGACAACCGTAAATACGCGCAACAGACAACGGTTTCGTGTACGAGCTCGCTAGATACAACAAAAGAAATATTCAATTACAAGAACAACAACGAAATTAATACGAAAGCGATAATTAAGGACTGTCGGCGGCAAATGATCTCGGGAGAGAGAGTACTCACGCGGATCCGTCGGCTCGGATGAGTCGTTCCGCCGATCTAATGCGCAATGACTCGAAATGATCAAAATCCAGTGAAATAACGATACGAAAACCTTACTTACGACAGCGATGACTCAAGGCGCGACTCATCCGAACCTTACTCGTAACTTGGCGGCTTTACAATCAATCGACGTCAGTCTCACCGGTAGTAACCCTCGTAGGTCCTTATCAATGCAGCGAAAACTTGAGCCTCCGCTCCATACGTCGGTCCGCCGAACAGTGACGAACAGAAGGCCCGCAGGAGACACGCCGGCACATTAATATTTGATAATGCCACGTGTGGCGCTTCCGAATTACGCAGGGCCGTGTAGCGGCCGCGAGGAGCCTCGCGGCCCTCGCGCTTCTAATCTCCGGCCCCTGTCTTCTCTCGCTCGCTCTCTTTTAATTTTTAGGCTCCGGAAAGCACAGATTGCGGCAGCGTATGGTAGTATCCGGCCCTCCTTACGTGTAGGATGTATCTCCGGGTCGATTTCCTTTTCGATCGAGCTTCATCCGGCAAAGAAATTCAGGCTCGTGATTCGGATACCGTTCCGTATCTCCTCGTCGGGGCTCTCGCGCTCCTTGCGCTTGAGTGGCCTCCCCTTTACTTGCTTCCGTCGAGCCTGTGAGTAACAATTATTAAAAAGGCGGCAGCTTCGGTTCTTTCCCTTTATTCAATAATGCGATTTAAAGTGTCGTGGTTCTTACCAGGCGCGCTCCTGTTGACTGTTTAGGGGCCTCCCCTCGTCCTCGATGTAAAATGTGTTTTTCTTGTCGCCACCGGATGAGATCCTGTCGACCGTACGCCTTGGCCACCTTAGTCTAATTGTCTAAATAATACTCGAGACAAAATAGCGAAAACCGTGGGATCGCGTCCGATCCCGCGCTTAGGCCGCGCTCTCTCTCCCTAACTCGAGAGAGCGGAGGCCCGCGCGACCGATCCCGGTCGGGCTTACCAGCCCTTGTGATGGACGTACAAAACGTCACGTCACAACTCACATAATTTTTTGTTAGTATTTTATTAGTAATAAAATCAACATTATATTAATTACATTTTATAGGTATAACGCAATAAATATGCTTGAGGATTTAAAAAGATAACCTACAAGGTATTTTAAAAATTTTTTTAGAATGTCAGCAATGGATTTTAAACATCTTCTGAACAGAATTGGTTCTGTTATTGCAAAAAAAGATACGAATATGCGTAAAAGCATTACAGTCACAGAAAAATTAGCCATTACCTTAAAATTTTTAGCTACAGGAGATAGTTTTAAAAGTCTATCTTATTTATTTAAAATATCAAAACAAAGTGTTTCAAGATGTGTTCAAGAAACTTGCAAAGCTTTGATAAACGAATTAAAGGATGAAATAAAGGTAACTATATTATAATAAAGGTAACTATATTTTATTTTTTATATATTTTATTTTTTAAGAAGTGTACTTAAATGCATATTATAAGAATGTGTTCGAATGTTTATCGAAAGAACTTAAAAGAAGGAGTATAAACTTAAAAAAATAAAAACAATACAAGCATCGTTGCAGCAACAAATTAAATAACTTTTTTATTCAAGTAACTTTATTTTTAAAAGTCACTTCATTGTTTGATATGTTTATTGGAGCAACAAAATGAAGCAATATAAATGAATTCTAAATTTTAGAATTATCAAAATAATTATGAGAATCATAAGACTCAAAAGATGGTGATGGGGACGGGTTATAAGGTACTGGAGAGGAATGAGACAATGAAGCAGATTGGTGTTCTGAAACCTAAATCTAAAGTTTGAATATGATGATAGTGATTTTCTGAAGACCATTGCGAATGAGAAGTAGAAAAATTTCTTGAATCAAATTGCTGGTAATTAATCTGCGTTGAAAACCATGGATTAGTGTTAAGGTAAAGATATTGTGAAAAATTTACTCTATATTTTGAAATATTATCAGAGCCAATATGTGGTTGCTAACGATGAATTTTTCCTTTTTAAAGAAAATAATAAATTATCAATTTCTAACATAGCAATTTCTCGAAGATTCTCATCTAAATTTCTTAGTTTTTCACCAAATAGTTCCGCGTATAGAGTGCATTGATCTTTTTCGGGAGGATCGCTTTTTACTGGTTTCTCAGCCACTGTTTTTAGAATTTTAAAAGCTTCATCCATTTGATTATTAATGTCCAACCTTGATAGTTTTCTTTGTTTATGTATTTTTACACTTTCCGTTGGAATTTTGAATGTAGTTTTATTACTTATAGTATCCTCTTCAATTTCTTTGTCGGATTTTTCGCTCAATTCGTCTAAGGAAATAGTCTCAATCGTTTCTTGTGTAGTATCTTTATCAATCTCATTATCAATAGATTCTTTGACAATTTCATCCCTATCCTACAATCAAGCATAAAGAATTAAATTGTTCAATTTTAAGCACACTTAAAAATGGAAAAAGAAATATATGAGTTTATAGAAAAATTATGAGATTTCAAAATATTTTATATTATTTTTATTTATTCTTTTCTAGATTCCTAAAACTGAAAAAGAATGGTTAAAGATAGCAGCAGATTTTGAAACAAAATGGAATTTCCCTCATTGTATTGGAGCTTTGGACGGAAAATATATTATTACACAATCACCAATATGTAGCGGATCGGAATATTTTAATTATGAGGCACATTTTTAGTATTGTTTTAATGGCATTAGTTGATGTCAATTATTGTTTTACATTTGTCGACATATATACATATATGTATTGTGACGTTGCCGTCCCGACGTGCGTCCATCCCACCATAATCGCGGGGCAAGGGCTGAGCGGCCACGCCACGCGAGAGAGTACGAGAGCCGAACCAATATTCCGGAGAGACGAGTGCGATAGAGCGACAATTATAATTATTAATTCGCGTTTATTTTTATATTTTTTTTTTATGTATCGCGGGAGCCTTGTGGCGAGGAATTCTAGGCCGAGGAAAAGAAAAGGTAACGAGATAGAAAAAGTATGGGATACAACAGGAGAGCTATATCAGACACAAAAACGGACAAACAGGAGAAATAATATTTACCGAGGCCGTCCGGGCAAAGTCGCCGTTAACAGACGGAACGTGTGAATCCTCGCGAGCACCCAGGACCGCATAGCAGCAAGGCGAGAAAGTCGCCCGGAACATCGGAGGGGGAGATCTCCGAAGTGCAGTCTTGCGAATCCGGACAAGAATACAACGGACAGCTTCGAGGTCACGCTACCTGTAGGGCGAGACGGCCTTAAAAAGGAGGCTGCCGGAAATTAATAATCCTGTTGTCGCAAATTAGCGATCCGGGCGCCGTAGGCCTACCTACGGCCTTGCGTAAGCCGAGAGGCGGCGATATGACACGCGACGCCGTAATTGGGTCAACGCGCGTACCCCCGTTCGCGCAGGATTGAGTCGCGATATCGACCCGAAGGAATAGATCCTTCACTCTCGCATCGACCGTCTATCGCGTTGATGTACCCGCTTCCGAGCCCTGTCGAGGTCAGTTAAGTTATCGTGGTTGTCGAAGGCCGAAAAGGATATCGAAAAGGAAATCGAGTGACCAGGAGGCCGAGATTCTGCCGGTGAGGCTACCCGTGTAATATTTAGCGAGAAATTACGTATGGTAATGTCCGAGTCTCGACCGCTCTGACGCTGTCGCGAGCTCTTTTGGTGAATTTTGGCGTTTCTGCGTGGGCTCTGCCCGTCTTCTTTTTCGCGATTTGGTGTTAGCGAGCGACCGACGTCAAGCGGCGAGAGCTTCGAGACCATAGTCCTTTAATTGATTCGCGAAGATTAATCGGGGATTCGATGTCGGGTATTTTCCGTTGTCGCGTCTTGATAATTGCATCTGTCGTACAGTTCGGTTCGTCGTTATATCGTATGTCTCGTTATTGCGTGAATTCAGAATCTAGCGTGCGTCGTGTGAGCGTAGAGGATGTAAATTGCGAGAAGAATATCGCGAGAGAGAGAGAGAGAGAGAGAGAGAGAGAGCGTGCGTCTCTCGCGAACACCGGTGAGCGCGAGAGCAAGAGAGAGAGAGAGAGCAAGTGCGCGAGTGAGAGAGTAAGCAGCCTATCTGCCGCCCGACGGGTATCGATTTCGCCGTCGTAGATTGCGCGTTATTTTCCATAAAAGCTTTCTTCACGAGATTCTCGATCTCCGCTATATCGTATGTCGTGTCCGTGCAAGTCTCTCTCTCTATTGCGTGTAAGTATCGCTTTCCGAAAATGCATTGTTAACTAGCCGACGAGTCGTAGACCGACCGGAATTTAGTCGCTCTCGTACGGATTAACGTCGCGCGAACGCTATCGAGCTCCGTCCGCAACATTCTGATCTTTGTGTCGAGTTTATCAAGGTTGCCGCCGTATCAGTGATCCCGTGTGATATTGTATTGCCGAAAAGTTACGTTAATTTTGTTCGCGGTGACTCAGTTTTCTGTTCACGATTTTTGTATCGGTTTCTCTTATTACTGTCTTATCTTAACTTTGTTCCTAATTCTTTTTCTGTTGTCATCATCGAATGCGTTGTTAACCTGACTTTCTTTACTATATTGTACTCAGTCATTCTGATTTCTGACACACTTCTGGCGTTATTATTTTCATGTAAATTCTCATGGCTTGATAATTGGTCCTAATAGTCAGCATTATATCTTTCTCTCCTCTATTTTACTACAATCCATCAATACTAATTGCCACTATATCTTCTATAATATAATTGAGATTTAATAAACATTATCTTCTTTTGTCAGTATCATTTCGCGTCCACTCTTTCGATGTCTATGTCTCGTCCCGCAAATTATTGCTTTAATTCCACCGGTTTCGCGTATTGAATTATTATTTAGCCATTTCGCGGCAACTTTTCCCTGCCCCTTTACCGTTAGGAGAGCTAGCCGGTCCGTAGCGAGCTTGTCGGCCCAGATATCGCGTTAGATATTGAGTTTCGCGAATTGGCGCGTGAAAGATCGCGTCTGGCGCCCAATCTTTAGTCTATTTCGTGTTTCGCGTAATCTAAGGCCGTTTGTCCGCTGCGGTACGCGCGGAACGCCTTATAACCGAGTTCCCCCGTAATAAATACAACCAGGTAATTGGTTGTTTGTTTTGTTTTTGACAGACGACTATTCCCCGTTTGAGCTCCGAACGGGAGAAAAAGTCATCGCAGTGTATAAGCTGTCAAGGCAGAATTAGGTGGTGTTTTTTATAATACTATCTTATTTAAAAGAATGGAAAATAATAATTTAATGCTTCCTACAGAGATACCTCTTCCCTCAAGAAAAATGCATGTTACTTACGTAATTGTAGCAGACGATGCATTTCCCCTTAGCCCAAATATAATGAAACCATTTCCCGGAAATCATGAAAAAGGAACTTTACGAAGAATTTTTAATTATCGTTGTTTGCGTGCCCGCCGAGTAGTAGAGAACGTTTTCGGAATAATGTCATCTGTTTTTCGTGTTTTTAGAAAACTAATATTACTCGAAAAGGTTTCAATGACAACTATGACTTGCGTTTCATTGCATAATTACTTGCGAAGAAGTAGAACCTCAAGTTTAATGTACACAATGTCAAGTATGTTTGATTCCGAAATAGATGAACAATTTATTCCAGGACAATGGCGACAAGATAATTATCATATGACTTTGCTTATACCTCTACAAAAAATAGCTAGAAAATCAGAACTTGAAGCAAATCAGACAAGAATTTGCGGAACATTTTATAACGAATGGTAAAGTACCGTGGCAAGATAAAATATAGTTTCTTAAGTTGCCCTGCCGAAAATGTTCGATTAAAACTGATTTTTAAAAAAGTAATCCGAATCGATCGGGATTTCTGCACCGAAAATACGGTATTAAAACCGATTGAAAATAGTCAAATCGAATTTAGTACGCTTCAGGCGGATTAATGTTGGGTGATATACATCCACCTCAATCCGAAATTATACGATTTCATAATGGGAAAAAATGGCCCATATATAAACATATATGTATAAGGCAATATATATATACAATATATGAAATATGCTCATATATAAATATATACAAATATATATGATTATATATAATTATATATTGTTGCAACCTTTGTCGATTAAATTTATAATCTGGCAGCAAGCTCCAGCATTTACTGAGATGCCAGCTCAAAGATATTTCAAATCACTGGCGGTAGATATTTCTCGTAAGGAATGGAAGTCCGAGAACATTCTAGAACACTCCCGTCGATTTACAATAGCGTACCGCCCGCCATAAGTGTCGGCGGGAACCAAGCAAAAGCATAGTAGTGAGAATCTTATTGCTAAAGTAATCCTTCTCATTTCTAGTCAAATTTTATCTGCAGGCACGAAGGATGACTCTATCGGTAACGGACAGATTTTTGCAATCGGACGCTTAAAAGCGGAGTCAGCGGTTTTTAGACTAACTACGCGCACCAGGCCGTCGGAACCTGGGTGAAGTTCAGTAACACGCGCCAAAGCCCATTTCGCAGGAAGCAAAAGTTCGTTCTTTATGAGAACCAAATCGCCAATCGACAGGTTTGGGATAGACTTCTTCCATTTTCTCAGTTGTTGCAACTGATGGATGTACTCTGCGGGCCATCTCCGCCAGAAATGATTGCGCATAGCTGAGGTTAGTGCCCAGCGGAATGACAAGCGGTTCACGCGGTTGTTACTGAGTGCATACAGCGGTCATGAGTTGAGGCAGGCCTCAATCTGAGCTAGCAGGGTAGTCATCTCCTCGAACGTGAGCTTGTGTTCTTCTATGACTCGCCTTAAGTGAAATTTAACTGAATTCACTCCTGCCTCCCAGATGCCTCCGAAATGACGGGCTCCTGGAGGTATAAACGTCCAGTCCGTGCCATCGTTAGCAAGACTGGCAATGCACTCCTGGTAGAAGGTAGAGGCCGCTCGAAACATGGACCTTAATTCCTCGGCGGCTCCTCGGAAGTTGATTCCGTTGTCACTCAGTAGAAGTTGACAGTGACCTCGTCGAGAAGTGACTCTTCTAAAAGCAGTTAGATGAAGATGTCAAGTCTGAGACTGCTTCTATATGGACTGCCTTAGAGGACAAACAAACAAATAAACAAATATATCCTTTGATGGTCTTATGTCCTCGACCTTTATGGTGCGAAGGAGCACTGGACCAGCGTAGTCGACGCCAGAGGACTGGAATGGTCGGCTGGGTCGTGTTCGTTCCGCTGGAAGCTGTCCCATTTGTTGCTCGGCAGTTGCAGCTCGAAAGCGAGCACATCGAACGCAAGCATGGATAACCGAATGGATTAATGAGTTGGCTCGAATGATCCATACCCGTATCAATAAGAAACTACGAGTTAGCTGCGGTCCTCCATGGAGCGAAGCCGAATGTGCTTCACGCACGAGGAGAGATAAGTGATTGTCCTTGGCCAATATGAGAGGGTGCTTCTCCGAGAATGGAAGCAAAGCGTGTTGGAGGCGTCCACCCACGCGCAGCAATCCTTCTGCATCCATGAACGGACGCAGGGGAAGTAGAGGAGATCGAGCAGGTAGTGACCATGCGTCTTCCAGTTGATGTATCTCCTATTGTTGAGCAATCCATATCCAACGGTTACGGGCCGAATTCAGTTCATCCCGAGTGATGAAACCTGACCTTAGGTTATGAGGATGTTGAACGTTGAAGAGAAACCTGAAGCAAAGAGCTGTTATGCGCACTAGATGCAGCATACTAGAGAATCAATATAAGATGTTATTTTCCTTCGGTTATGGCTACTGCCACTATTTAAATAGCGAGGTTAATTAATGTATACGCAAGTTATCAGAATAATATTGCTAACGTTTATTGCTTGTCTTTCTAACGACTAACTTACGAAGAAGAATACAAAGGAAGTACGTACATAAAACATCTAAGATAGGAACATAGTATAGGAATATAATATAGGGAATTTCTGACAGCCAATCAGGTACAGCGGTGTCGCCACATTATTCCCCCTCCAGCAACGTAGTTGCGTTTTGAACATTCTTTTTCGCCTTGGGGCCAGGATAAGTTCTTAAGACCCGGTCAGGCTCCGAAGTAGAGGGTGATGAAGTTGGTGGCTGTTCAGTCTCCAAAGGATTTATTGAGTATGCTGGCTTAAGTCTTTGTGGAAATATTATGAGCAACATGGAAATATTATGAGCAACATGGAAATATTATGAGCAATATAATAAGCAACTCGACCATTAATATCAATAGTAAATATCGGAAATGCACTCGACAATCTTGAAAGGAATGTTGTATGGGGCGTCTAGAAGTTTCCTTACTGCATCTTCTCTGACGAACACGTGTGAGCAAGTTTGTAAATCTTTATGTATGAAAGGTCTAAGTTTAATATGATGCGCCGTAGGCTGTGCACGGAGTTGACGCATATGGATTCGAAGCTTTTCGATAAAAATCTCCGGGTCGGTGGATGGGTCTTCGGTATCGAAAAACTCACCAAGAACTCGAAGAGTTGAACCATACAGCAGTTCAGCAGCCGACGTCTTAATGTCTTCTTTGTAAGATGTGCAAAGGCCTAAAAGGACGGTAGGAAGGTAGTCCACCCAACGTTGTCCTCCATGACAAGTAAGAGCGGATTTCAAAATGCGGTGCCACCGCTCCACGAGACCGTTAGAAGCGGGGTGGTAGGCTGCAGTTCTTGTCCTGTTGCAACCCACCATGTTGGTTAACGCTTTAAAAAGGGCCGCCTTAAACTGAGGGCCCTGGTCAGTGGTGACGGTGCGCGGAGCACCGAAGCGAGCAATCCAATTGGCGTAGAAGCCTGTTGCCACTGGGTCAGCGGTAACGTTGGCGAGTGGAATTGCCTCAGGCCACCTAGAAAATCTATCTATTATTGTCAGGCAATAGCGATAATTCTGGCATACCGGAGGTGGTCCAATGAGATCAATATGGATATATTCGAAACGATGATCAAGAGTTGGCAGTGTCTCCGGCAGGTTTTTGTTGTGTCGGTGTACTTTAGCTGCTTGGCACGGCAAACAAGCTCGAGACCAGCCTCGAATCTCCTTGTCCATCAGTGGCCAGACAAATTTTTGACTAATTTGACGACTAGATGTTCTTCCGCTCGGGTGAGCGAGGTTGTGGACGGCTTCAAAAATCTTCCGCCGAAAGGGCTTAGGCACAAAAGGACGGATCAAGTCGGTTGAGCAATCACAGTATAGCGGTAGGTCAGTATCGGAAAGGATGAACTTTCGCAGCTTCAAGGATGTGTTTCCTTTTAATAAGGTTTCTAGTTCGTCGTCTTCCTGTTGAACTTCAGCCAATTCCTCCATAGATGTGATGATAGGCATTTCAACTGCGTTAATTCTGGAAATGGCGTCTGCGACGGTGTTCTTCTCGCCGGAAATATGACGAAAGTCTGTCGTGAACTGTCCGATCAGATCAAGTTGACAAGCCTGGCGAGGAGATGCCTTATCGGATTTCTGTCAGAATGCATGCGTTAAAGGTTTGTGATCCGTAAATACGATAATTTGTCGTCCTTCCAGGAGATGTTTAAAATATTTAATTGCCGCGTAGGTCGCAAGGAGCTCGCGATCATACGCGCTATATCGTGTTTGGGCGTCGCTCAGTTTCTTAGAAAAGAATGCAATAGGCTTGATCTCACCGTTGATTTGTTGATCCAGTGCCGCACCAATCGGAATGTCCGATGCATCTGTGGTAAGAATTAACGGAGCTGCTTCCGCAGGATGTGACAGGATTGCTGCGTTGGCGAGAGCGGATTTGCACGTGTCGAACGCTTTCTCTGCTTCAGTAGTCCAATTGATGGGACGCTTATCTCCTTTACGATGGTCCTTAAGAAAGGAGTTTAAAGCGGCTTGGTCCCCTGCAGCGTTCTTGAGAAAACGCCTGTAATAATTTATCATGCCGAGAAACCTTTGCAGATCCTTGATCGTCTTCGGTCTCTTGTATTGCAGAATGGTTTGCACTCGGTCGGGATGTGGTATAATGCCCCTGCAGGAAACCGAGTATTCCAAAAAGGAAATTTCCTCTACGCCAAAAATGCATTTGGAAACGTTGACGGTGAGCCTATAATCTTGTAACCTTCTAAACAAGGTATCGAGATGTTGTAGATGCTCCTGTTCATTAGATGATGCGACCAAGATGTCGTCTAAATAGCAGAAGGTAAAGTTGAGTTCTCTCAGTGTATTATCCATGTGCTGTTGAAAGGTTTGCGCCGTGTTGCGCAGTCCGAACGGCATGGTGAGAAATTCATATAGGCCAAACGGCGTAATTACGGTTGTCTTGGGAACGTCCGCCGGAGCCATTGGAATCTGGTGGAAAGCTCTGATTAGATCGACCTTCGAGAAGAATTTCTTACCATGTAGTCCGGCCGTGAAGTCTTGTATATGCGGCAAAGGATAACGATCGGGAACTGTGGCTGCGTTGAGTGCCATATAGTCTCCACATGGTCGTCATGTCCCGGCCTTTTTCTTCGGAACCATGTGAAGAGGAGATGCATATGGGCTGCAAGATGGTCTACAAATGCCTTGTTCTATCATATAGGCAAACTCGGTCTTGGCTGTCTTTAGCTTCTCGGGAGAAAGATGTCTAGGCGAGAACGCTGGCGGTTGACCTTCAATGATTATATGGTGTTCGACGGCACGCGTATCAAGAACAGAGGCTAGAGAGGGTTTCGTCTCTGGAAACTTGGTGAGAAGCTCATGGTGGAATTAGGCTCATCTGGAATTAGGTACAATGGTATTAATCGATCCAAAAGTAGCTTGCGAGATAGTACCGTTGGTCTTCAGCAGCGTAATATTGTCCACAAGGCGGCGATTCCTAATATTGACCAGAAGAGCGAAATGCTTCAAAAAGATTCTGCGCTTAAGATCGGCTTTTGGACATCAGTGACGCAGAAATTCCATCTGAAAGCTCGACGAAGGCCAAGGTCGATGGTGAGAAGCTTGCTGCCGTACGTGTTAATGTGTGAGCCGTTTGCTGCAAATAAATGAAAGTTTGAAGATTGCTTCACTTTACCCGCTCTATTACGGGAAATCAGCGAAATATCCGCCCCTGTGTCTACCAGGAATCGCAAACCAGAAGCTCTGTCCGTAATAAGTAGGCAGCTCAGAGTAACGGGACTGTCGTCAACCGCCTGTATAGGCGACGGTCGCGCTAGTTTTTCTTGATGGCTAATGTCTTTTCGGCAGTGCAAGGACGAGTGCAACGGCGAGCTTATGCGCCAAAGCGCTTATGATAAAAGCAGAGGCCCTTTTCCGAGTCGGATTTATCCTTTGAGACCTTCTGTTGATGACTCTTGCTGCGATGACGGGATCTTGATCGGTTCTTCCGTTGTTGAACAGTTAAAGCTTCTACTTTCTTGACGAGATCTGCTAGGATCTGGGATTGCTGGCTGGATTGAGCTTCCACTGCGGCGATCATAGCGTTGTTGTTACGGTCTGTGACTTTGCAAGTTCTGCTAACTTCTCTAGAGATACACCTTCCACGATTGCAAGGGTTTCCTGCACGCGCGACGGCAGACGCTGCAACCAAAGCGTTTCTAATATATTGTCTGTAACACAACCGCCCGATAGCTGTTTGAGCTCACGAAGCATCTTCGAGGGACGTTTATCGCCTAACTCCACTCCCGCAATAAAAAGTTGTAACCGTCTCTCCTCTGAATCTGTGAAGCGAGCTACTAGCATATCTTTAAGCATTTGGTACTTCTCTGCGTCTGGGGGTCTTTCGATAACGTCTGCTACCGCCAGCATTGTTTGTTCGTCGAGGTGTCTTACTATGGCACTGTATTTGACATTGTCTGACGATATGCGGTAGAAAGTGAACTCACTTTCGAGCTGAGCGAACCATAGACGCGGGTTCTTCTGCCAAAAACTGGGGAGACGTACTTTGCGGAATTCGCTTACTAGAATGTCGTCTCCGTGTTCGCCGCCGCCGTTTCCGCCGCCGCCGTTTTTGCTGCCACCGCCGTTTCCGCTGCTACTGCCGTGAAGGACGTTACGAGATCCGGATGTCGTCGCTGGGAGTGTGTTGTGAGGAAACGTGATCGCTGCGTTCTGATCCGGCGTAGCAGAGGTAATTGGACGTGTCAGGGAACCGCGTTCCGACATCTTCAATGATGTAATGGCGGACGTGCCGGTCAACCGTTCTCGAATATCTCACGTTCGCACGCGATACTTGAGCAACACGCGGTAATCGTCGCGTTCTTCTTGTTCGGGGTCACCAGTTGTGGCTACTGCCACTATTTGGATAGCGTGATTAATTAATGTATACGCAGGTTATCAGAATAATATTGCTAACGTTTATTGCTTGTCTTTCTAACGACTAACTTATGAAGAAGAACACAAAGGAAGTACGTACATAAAACATAAAACATCTAAGATAGGAACATAATATAGGAATATAATATAGGGAATTTCTGACAGCCAATCAGGTACAGCGTTGTCGCCACACGGTCGTGCGAGGTGAGCTACCACAGTGCGAAGCTCCTCCTCCTGAACGTTGTGAGATGTAGAGTTCGATTCAGGTAATGTGTAGTCCAAACAGTTGAGCCAGGGTGGTCCCGACCATCATAGCTGAAGAGATGCTAACTCCTCAGGTGATATGCCTCTTATTGCCGCATCTGCTGGATTCTCCGATATCGGTACATGTCTCCAGTTCTGCGGGGGCACCAGGGTCTGCAGTTCGGTTACCCGGTTGGCGACGAAAGTTTTCCAACGAGATGGATGATCTCTAATTTAAGCCAGTGTTATAGCAGAGTCCGTCTAGGCAAAAACAGGTACGTTTTCGAAGTTGAGTCCCTTGGTTGTGTTGCAAAAGAGTCTGGCAAGCAGCAGAGCGCCGCATAATTCCAATCTTGGGATAGAGATCTGCTTAACAGGAGCGATCTTGGTTTTGGCTACCAAGAGTCGTATGATGACACCGCCAGAGGTGTCAATGCATCGTATGTATACAGCGGCCGCATATGCGCGGCAGGAGGCGTCTGAGAATCCATGTAATTCAACAGTGCCTCCCACGTCAGTAAAGTAACGGAGCGTGGTATGCTCAATGTATTCAATAGAGGCAAAGCCTTTGCGAATCCAGTCCAACTCGATTGGAGGTTATCCGGTAGCGGTTCATCCCAGGAGAGTCCGGCCAACCACAAGTCTTGAATGAAGATCTTCCCAAGTACGAGGACTGGTGCGGCCCAACCAAGCGGGTCGAAGAAAGTGCTACATCAGAAAGTATCGATTTTTTGGTACATCCCGTCAAGTTCGTGTTAGGAGCAACGCGTAGAGCGAACCTGTCGTTGATAGGACTCCAGTGAACGCCCAAAGTACTCACTCCGTCTGGATCACGGAAGAGTTTGTCAGCGGATTCGCCATCAGGACACAGTGCGGGCACGTTAGCAGTCCATTTACTCAGGTCAAATCCTCCCGATGCGAGGAGTGCTACAAGTTGACGCTGAGTTTTCAAAGCGTGGTCAAATGTGTGACCGTCAGCTAGTATATCACATAAGAGTGGATCTTAATGGCAGCAGATCCCAAGGGATAGACGGATTATTCATCGTCTGCCAGTTGCATCAGCGTACGAAGAGCCAAATAAGGAGTGGAAGCCGTTCCGTAGACCACGGTCAGCAGATGAAAGTCCTGCACTTCCTTAGCAGGATCAGGGCGTCACAGGATACGCTGCATGTCAACATCTTCCGGATGGACCAGAATCTGTTTGAACATCTTGACGATATCCGTGGTGAATACGTAGCGATAGAGACGCCAGCGCGTCAAGATCAACTAGAGTTCCGACTGTAGTTTCGGACCTGGAAGCAACAAATCTTTAAGTGCGAAGCCAGTGGACGTGCGCGATGACGCGTTGAGGACGACGCGTATCTTGTCGACAGAGCTCGCAGCTTGAAGACCGCATGATGTGTCAGGTAGTAGACATCCTTGCGATGTATTTCCGAAGCCGAAACTGGGCTCATGTAACCCAACCTCTGATATTCATTCATGAAGGTGACATATTGTTCTCAAATACCAGGGTTGCGCATCAGTTGACGTTCCGAACTGACGAGCATGTTGAGTGCTTCACAACGGTTATTGTTTAGACATACGTCAGTTTTCTTTCGCTTGGGTAAGCGAACAGTATATCTTCCTTGCAAGTTTCGAGAATAGGTGGCAGCCAACAAGGATTCGCATAGCGAATCTTCCGGAGAAAGTATCGGTTCATTCTTCACTTCCTCCAACTCCCAAAATCTTTGAAGTGATTGATCCAAGTTGACTTGCGCAGTCAAAGCATGGTTCGCTGAAACAGCAGGTGGCTCAGCCGGTTCCGAGTTCAGGCTCGGCGCGGGTCCCATCAGAACCCAACCCAGCGCGGTTGCCTGGGCTGACGACGTACTAATAGGTTCACGTCGTATTCCTTCCCTGAGCAGGTAGCCGTAGGCATCCGCTCCAAAGATAGCATCAATCTTAGCAGGTTGATCGAATTGCGGATCGGCAAGTTCTAATCTTTTTAAGTGAGGCCAATCGTGACGTCGAACTTTGCGCGACGGCAGAACGGAGGTTAATCTTAGCAGCACAAACACTGCCGGTAGCTGTAGACGGACGTCATCGTCTCTAGGTAAGCCGATGGTCATTGTCACCGATTGCTTGGCGACGCCTGATGAGGCTCCTTGAATGCCCATTACTGGTACATGTACATGACGCCTAGGCAGCTTCAAGGTCTGAGCGACTCGTTCTGAAGCGAAGGCAGTATGCCAATTAGAAAAGAAATATATTTAACCTAACCTAACCTAATTTTTTTTCAATACACATTGACAATTTACAATATTAATTGTTATATTTAACTTTATTTATAGAGATAAGACGCGTAAACAATATCCAGCTTCTTTTTACCACATTAATATGAAATTAGTTTAATTTACTTTAATATGCAATACAACGACTCGTTCTTAGTCATGCGTGCCCACCTCATCTCTCTCTCTCTCCCTCTCTTGGGCGCGCTTCCACTAGACAGACTTACAAACCTCTAAAACGTACGTATAACAATGTCTACCAACATAAAGATGTTATTAACTCTACTACATTTCCTTCTACTTAGAACTGTGTCCTTTTGGATTTCTTTTAGAATGATATTCTAAACGATCCGGTGGCTTTCTGGTTCGTCGAGGGCGCTGGCGCTGTTGCGCGGTCTCAGGTACTGAACACTGCGGAGACAATTGCCCTTCCTCCGAAGAACTTGAAGCCTCATCTGCAGTTTCGAACTCTTCTTGTTCATTTTCTTCATCTGCTGATGAGGAAAATGACTTTGATTCGGACTTAACTTGTCCTTTTTGTGAGTGCGTATTTCTTTGACTCTCATTCTCTTCTGCTGAGGTAATTCGAAGTGGCATTACACTATAGATCTGATCCACATGACGCTTATAGAACTGATTTCCAACTTGGATAAGATAGGTAACTGGACCTAAAATCTTGATAATGACTCCCTATGACCATTTAGCTTCATTTTATAAAAAGTGCGAACACATACTTCTTCTCCTTCGTCAAACTTGCGACTTTTCACTCGTGTTGTAGTTCTCTTCTTGTCTTGTTTGTGCTGCGGCTACGGTACGACGAAAGTCCAGCTTTATTAAATCGAACAAACTACGCGGTCTATGTCCTATAAGTAGTTCCGCTGGTGAGACTCCTGTAGTCGAGTGCACAGTGCATCGATAGCCAAAAAGTAAACGAAAAGTTAAGTCATCCTCCGCATTATGTACAGCCTTCTTGAATGTTTGTACGAAACGTTCAGCTTCGCCATTTGTGCGTGGATGGTGTGCGGAACTTGTGTGTCGAATTCCATTATACAAAACCTCTGGAACTCTGATGACATAAACTGCCTGCCATTGTCTGATACAATTTGTTCCGGGATACCAAACCTTACAAAACTATCTCTTAACTTTTCGGTCACCTTTTTGTTAGTAGTGTTCGTTTGCATGTCATATATTTCAAGCCATTTCGTATGTGCGTCCATTATTATTAGAAACATCCTGTTTTGTAACGGGCCTGCCAGATCAATGTGAAGTCTTTGCCATGGTCTTTCTGGGAATTGCCAAGGGTGCAAAGGAGCACTCGGAGGATCCGATCTGTTTGCACAACAATTGGAACAACTTGTTGCGATGTCTTCGATCTCTTTGTCCATATTTGGCCACCATATGAACTGTCACGATAGTGCCTTCATCTTCACTATTCCTGCATGTGTTTCATGAAGACTCTTAAGTAACTTTTGTTTAAGAGCGTGAGGGATGACTACCCTAATTTCCCAGAGAATTATTCCTTCATGCGTAGTGGGCTCTTCTCGCTTCCTGAAATAGCTCTGCAATTCTAAGTCTTCTTTTTCCATTGAGCTTGGCCATTTATTTTTGATGAAGGATAATACTTTGGAAAGCACTTGGTCTTTTGCTGTGGCGATTCGTATATCCTTATGTGTTACTGGCAATATATCTATATTTTCCATAGCAATCAAATTTACTTCTTTTTCTTCTTCCTCCTCCAGTGTATTGCTGTCTGGGAATCGAGATAATGTATCAGCGTTGCCATGTTATAGTGTGGATCTATATTCAATGTCATATTCAAATTGCGACATGTACACACTCCAACGATGAAGTCCTGCTGCTGCGTATAGCTGTAATAGTGACTTCTGACCAAAAATAGCTAAAAGGGGTTTGTGATCTGTTACAAGAATAAAGCGACGACCGCATAGATAGCGATAAAACTTTTTTAAGCGCAAATAATAGAGAGTCCCTCCTTCTCTATCTGTGAATAATTTTTCTCTGCTGCTGAAAGAGTTCGTGATGCGAATGCTATAGGTCTTTCGATTGTTTTCCTTCCTTCTTGAATGCGGTGAAAAAGTACGCTGCCTACTCCTGTTAATGATGCATCACAACTGACTCCAATGTGTAGGTTAGGATTATAATTAGTAAGAATTGGGGCGCTGGATAGAATACTCTTTACTTGATTGAATGCTGATTCACATTTACTTGTCCATTTTCATTTCACATCTTTGCGAGTCAGTGAGTAAAAAGATTCACAACAACCTGCAAAATTAGGAATAAACTTATAAAAGTTTACTAATCCCAGAAACGATTTTAGCTCCGTGACAGTTTGTGGACGCTGTATGATCCTTATCGCTGTCACTTTGTTCGGATCTGTGTGGACACCTCGTTTTGACAGGATATGTTCCAGGAATTCTACATGTGGTTTACACAACTCGCAATTCTCCTTTGATAAGTAAAAGTTATATTCACGCATACGCTTGAAGATTTTTCGCAATGTTTGTAAATGTTCCGTCTCACTCCTTTCCTCCGAGAGAGTGTCGTCAATGTAGATACTCGTGTGCTGAATGCCTTGTAGCATCTTGTCCGCAAACTCTTGGAAAATGGCAGGTGAGGATGAAATGCCTTGTGGCAGGACATTGTAATGGTATAATCCTCGATGAGTGTTCACTATCAGAAACTTTTTACACTCTTCCTCCACTTCCATTTGATGATAGGCATTTCTGCCATCCAGTTTTGAGAATACAACGCTGCCCCTTACTGTGTGAAAAATTTGTTCTGACGTTGCAAAGAGATACTGAGTAATGTGTAGTTGAGAATTTACAGTGTTATTATAATCGCCGGTGATTCTCACACGTCCATTAGGTTTTGGCACAATTACCAAAGGTGATGCCCACTCACTGTGGTCAATCCGTTCAATGACTCCTTATTTCTCCATGAGGTCTAATTCACGATTTACTTTATCTTAAATTGCATATGGAATGGGCCTAGCCTTTATAAATTTGGGCACAGCATCGTCCTTGAGAATCATTTTTGCTTTGAAATTCTTGATACATCCCTTCCTCAAACATATCTGAAAATTCTTTAAGAACATCTTGCACAGTTAAATTTTTCTCAATGCTGTTACATTGGGCTGCTATGTCTGACCAGTTTATTTTTACTTTACAAAGTACGTCACGTTCAAATAATGAAGAACCATTTGTTACTGGAAAAAACATGTTCTATTATTTTATTTTGATATTTTATTTTACACTTCAATTCTCCTATGGCGTGAAGATTCGTATACGTTTAAACTGCAATGTTGACTTCGATAGGGTCGGTTTGCCAAGTTCTTCCCAGAACTCCTTTGAGATCATGCTGCATTCACAACCGGTATCAATTTCCATCTTGTGAAGCAGTTCCGTTTATTTTGTTTATCCAAATTTTTCGTTTTGCCTCTTGATTCGATGTGAAGACTTCTGCTGTTCAAATATCCACCATGTTGTTTTGACTAGCTTGTGATTTTTAAATTTTTGATTTTGTTATCTTTGTGGATTGCTGCTACACTTGAAAGATAAGTGGCCCATTTTATCACAAGCATAACATTTAGACTCCTTGTGGGGACAATCTTTTGGACTAGTATGGTCTGTTGAGCCGTAATTTGAACAATCCTTGTCAGATTTTCAATTGTTACAAGATTTTCTATCTTTTTTATATTTATTATTTCTTTGTTGCTGAAATTGTTTTGATGCGGTATTCTTTATTACCTTATTGACTGCTTCTTTTTGTTGGAAGTTCCCACGAACAAGCAACAAGCTTTGCTCTGAAAACTTGTGCTGTGGCTAAAGCTACGACTTCTTCCAATGTAATTTCGTCTGGTTTTGCGAAAAGCTGTTTTTGAGCTACTTCACTGCGTAAACCAAACTCAAATTGATCTCGTAAGCGTATATTTAAGTCAATATCAAACTTACAATTTGCCACAAGACGACGAAGCTTTGCAACAAATTAAGCAACTGATTCTCCTTGATTTTGCTTCCTATTCATAAAGCGATATCTTTCTGCTAATGCCTTTGGGGTGCACTACAAACCAGCACGATTTGTAGTGCGTTTTGAGGATTATAATTAATTCATCAAGCGTTTTATCTCCTGGTTGATCTGGGGAAAATAAAGACATTAAAGTTCCTACCACTGACAAATTAAGTGTGGACAATAGAGTTTCCACGCATCTTTTTGCCATGAGAATTTTCACGACATTTGAAGCGTCTTCCGGCTTTAGCGGAGTGTAATCTATTTTGTTAGCTAACAAAAATGTTTTAAAAGTACGGATCCATACCTCGATATCATGTACGACTGGGTCGAAAGGTTTTAAATTACCCACTGTCGTCATGTTGATTTTATAACCTCGAAAATCACCACTTCAGTTTTCAATATAGACTCAGAATTTAGTCCGTTTATCCTCGTCGCCAATTATGTTATATCTAACTTTATTTATAGGGACGGGACGTAAACAATACCCAGCTTCTTTTTACCATATTAATATGAAATTAGTTTAATTTACTTTGATATGCAATACAACGGCTTGTTCTTAGGGTGCCGTCCCATGACAGTCGGAACTTCGGAAAACGGAATCTCGGAAAAGTAATAGAGTGGGGATCAACCAATCAGAACGTTTCTCCAAAAGACATATCTGTTCCGATTTTTACTGATTGGGTTCCCCATGTACCAGAAAAGGCGGAAATAGGTAAAAATTAAAAGTTATTTTTTATTAATTATAGTTTATAAAAATAATCAATTTTGTAAAAAAAATATCTATCTATAATAAATGGAAAATTCCAATGGAATATATTTTACGGAAAAACAAAGATAATTCAAAATTATTGCAAATTTTAGGTTAAAATGCTATCCGTTTTTCTGTAAAATATACTCTATAGGGAACGAGGTCACCGAAAAATTCGGATAGGCAAAAAATGATCATAGCAAGTAAATAATTAGTATTAAATATTAAGTAAATAATTTTCAATGAAATTGACTTTTGTGGTGAAATTATTTATTTTTTTCTATTATAAATTTACCTTATAAAGTAATATATATTTATTTTTTTATTCAAAAAAATTGTATATAATGTGTGTGGACTTATTAATAATTAATTTTTATACTAATTTTATTTTGTAGATACATCATAAGATCAACAAAAATAAAGATACTTTTGACAAAAAAAATTATTAAATGGCAACGAACTCCACAATCACCAATAATAGCTGAAAAAGTACGACAAAAGTTGTTAAAATTATATTTGTTATATAAAAAAATAAAGAAGAGAGAAGAAGGAGAAATTCAGAGGAGATTCTGGGTCCGTTCCATATTTACCGTGAGACAAAGAATGTTACAAGGTGCAAGCAATAATCTCACCAAAGAAATGGAAAATTCTGATCCAGATAAATTTGTTGAATATCTGAGAATGGATACATCGGCATTTAATGAATTATTAAATCTAATTAAACCAAAAATCGAAAAACAACAACATGTAGTAAGAACACCGATTCCTGCATCAACTCGTTTACAAATATGTCTACGATATTTAGCATCTGGAGATACAATGCCTTCAATTTCATTCGCATTTAGAGTGGGATTAAATACTGTCTCTAAAATTGTTAGTGAAACATGTGCAGCTATTTGGGACGTTTTACGTGGCCAAGTTTTCCCAGAAATTAATGAAAATCTCTGGAAGAAAAACGTAGAAGTGTTTGAGACATTATGAAATTTTCCACACTGCATTGGAGCTATTGATGGAAAACATATCGAACTTCAGGTATTATTAAAAAATAAAGTAAATAATAAACAGTATTGAATAAAAAGCATTGCTAGACTAGCATTGATTACTTTTAAATTGTATTATCGTTTATTGTTTTAGGCTCCACCTCATAGTGGCTCTTCATTTTATAATTATAAAGGCACTCACAGCATTGTTCTGTTAGCTGTAGCAGATGCTAATTGTTGCTTCACTATCGTCGACATTGGAGCAGAAGGAAGACGCAGCGATGGCGGTATTTTTCAAAAAAGTGAGCTTGGACGTCGATTAGAAAATAATGATCTTGATCTACCGGAACCAAAGTCAATTGTGGAAAATGGACCTAAATTGCCATATGTCATAGTCGGTGATGAAGCATTTGCCTTGAGTTCTTATTTGCTACGACCATATCCTCGATCAAGTAATTTAAATGTGGAAAAAAAGGTATTTAATTATAGATTTAGTCGATTCATAGCATCATGGCTCATGGCTCTGATTTTAAAATTTGGATTGGTGGTGGCTCGCGACCGGCAAGCTACTTTGAGAGGTGTGACAAATATACACCGATTTGTTACAATGTCCCATTTATTGGACAAAGTACTAGATGTTGATATCGGTGGTCATGGAAGATTTAAATATATCTTGATCAATGTGCAGGACGATGTTAACAAACCTAGTAAGCAAATTGTTAGAGGAAATGCAAGAGCACAATGGCATGAAATTTTACTGGAAACAATTCTACCAGTTGAATTAATTGGAGGGAAAGGAAGATGGCGGTCAGAGTAAGGTGACACGATTTTGATAGTGACAGTGTGTGGAGTGTTTGGCAGGATAGGAGGAGGGTGAGAGGTCAGGGTGGTGGAGTCGATGGAGGAAGAGGAGAGGATGTGGAGGAAATGGAGGAGGGGAGGGGGGTAGAGCAGGAGTGGAGTCGTGGGTAAAAAAGAAAATCGGCTGGCATGATTTAGGAGAAATTGGAGGAAAAGAGGGAGAGATGGTAGCGACGGAAGAAGAGTTGGTGGACGGAGTAATGAATCGAGGAAAGCGGTCGGTAAGGAAGGAAGGGGCAGAAGAAATCGTACGTACCGGCAGGCAGCAGGAATGAGGTGATTAGGCAACAGGTGGTGGCGACACAGGAAAGCCGGAAGGCCATGTGCGCGGAACACGTGCTGCGATGGATTAGTAGGATACGCAGTAGAGTGGGAATACGTACGTTATTAAGGTGAGCGATATAGTGAGAAAGGACTTAAGATGGTGTGGAAAGATGAAGTTCTAAAGGAGTTAAGAAGAATAGGAAAAGGATTGAAAGGTGTGGAGAAGGAACTGAGGCTACTGAGAGTGAAAGGGTTGAGAATAAGGGAAAGGGAATGGAGTGAAAGTGACAGGTTAGAAAGCGAGGAAGCAGAGGAGAGGACGGAGGACGAGACCGGGGCTGCGAAGAAGAGGATAAAGGAGAGAAGGAGTGGAAGAGAGAAGGCCCTGTAAGAAAAGAAGAGGAGGAGGGGGAAAAGGGAAGGCTGGAGGAAGTGGGGGAGAGGTGTGAGTGCAAGTGCGGCGGAAGGAAGCAAGATTGAGAGGAAAAGACAGTACGAGGAAAGAGGCGGAGGCAGAGAGGAAAGGAAAAATTGGCGGAAGTGAGGGGAAGAGAGGAAAGAGGGTGGCGGTGTGGGGCAAAAGAAGGAGATAGAGCAGAGGAAATCGCAAAGGAACTGAGGAGGTTGAGAGAGAAAGGGCTGAAATTTATGGAGAGAGAAGAGGATGTGAGTGACAGGATAGAGAGGAGGAAGAGGAGGAAGAGGAGAGGACGGAGGAGGAGTTTGAAGATACGGAGGAGGAGGAAGAAGCAAAGGAAAAGAAGAGAGAGGACGACGCGAGAAAAGAGGAGGAGGCGGGGGTAAAGGAAAGGCTGGCGGAAGTGAGAGGGGGGAGGAAAGGGAGCGGCGACATATGGCAAGGGCGAGGAAGGGAAGGGAAATGAGAGGCAGGAAACCAAGAAAAGGGAAGCGAGAGAAGAAAGGAGGGGAGAAGTGGAGGGACGTGGGAGGAAGGAAAATGGGGAGGAGAGGAAATAATAAGAGGAAAGTAGGAGGGGAGTGGGTCTTATGGGAAGGAGGAAGGCAGGGGTTCAAGGGGGGGAAGAAAAGTGTAGCTGGTGGAAGTGTGTGGAGGAGGAAGAGGAGGAAGAGGGGTAAAGGAGGTCTGGAAGAGGGTGAAAGGTAGAATAGAGGAGAAGAAGAGAAAGGAGGAGAGAGATGGAGCGAGGGATTTTGGAGAGAAAAGGGAAGAGCAAGTAAGAAGGTAAAGGAGGAGAAGGAATCTAGTGTGGAGGGGGATAGAGGGGGACAGTTTTAAGGAAAGATGTGGATGTCTGAGGGTGCACTTGGAGAAGGTTTTGGGGAGAAAGGTGGGGGTAAGGGTGTGGAAGAGAGTTAGGAGAGGGGGGAAGGAGAATATTGTTAGTGGTAATGGAGAAGGGGGAGGACAGGGATGAAGTGCTTGCAAGAAAAGGGGAGATATGGGGAAGATGGAGGATGGTTGTGTATGAGGACTTGACGAGGGAGGAAAGGAAAATGAAGTGGAGGATTAAGGAAAAGGCGAGGATAGAGAGGAGTAAGGGGAATTGGGTAGTTTTTGAGAGTAGAAGATTATGGATAGAGGAATGGAATTGTGATGAAGAGGAAGAGATTTGGAAAGTATGCGAGGATGATTGGGGAGGAAAGGGAGAGGAGGGGAAAAAGTTAGGGAGATGGTCAGAGGGAGACGGGGGAAGAGAGAGGAAGGTGTCTTTGCTTCTACTGTTCTAGAGATCCAGGAAAACGGAGTTATAGGAGCAGAGAAGGAGAGAGGACACTCAGAAGAAAGGGGTGATGGAAGGAGGAGTAAGGAGAGACGGAAGAAGGAGGAAGGACAAGTCTGGATGGAAGAGACGAGGGATGAAGGAAAGAGGAAATGGTGTGGAGGGAAGAGATAGAGGAGAAATAGGGGGTGGGACGAAAGAGAAGAAATGAAATTTTTAGGGGGCTGAAGGTTGGGGAGAGGGAAGCGTATGTGTAATGGTTGCCAAATGGCCAGGGCGGTTAGGGGGAATTTTTTATTGTTTGTGAAGGTTGGGTACGCTCCTAAAAAGCGCCTTGTAACCCTAAGGGGAGTCAATAAACACATACATACATACATACATACATACATACATAAACTTAGTCGGGCTCGAGGAGTGATCGAATGTTCTTTCGGAATTTTATCGGCAATATGGCGAATTTTTCGAAGACCATTGGCAACTACCGTAGGAAATGCAATTTCTGTAGTCCAAGCAACAGTTTGCTTACACAATTTTTTAATGAAAAAAATTTAGATGTTTCTTTAGAACAAAGACAATATGCTATTAATATTAATTTACAAGATATGGATAATTCTAACCAAATATTACATTTCAAAAGTACAGATAATGTGCTTCTACGAGGCGGACAAATTCGAAATGCATTCACTGAATATTTCTGTACTGAAGAAGCTGTTGAACAGCAATGGGAAAAGGCTTACAGGAATGATTTTTAAATTTAACTAATTGACTAAGATTTTATTTTTATTAATGAAATAAATTTTTAAAAAATTATATATTTTATTTCATATCTAATAGAATGCTATATATACAGGGTGGACCATTCTAATTTATCCACGCAAATTTCTCGTAAAGTAAGCAAAATAGAAAAATATGTTTTATACAAAAGTTGTAGGGTTCAGAGGGAGACACCTGATGGGGAGACACCTGACCTCGACCCTGACCTTGGAGTCAAATTTAGGGGTCATTTCAAGATCAACTTGATTTTATTAAATGGAACTACCAGTTTTTCATACCATATTCTTGTAGCTGGCATCAAGACCTTTTCAAAACACTATAATAAAATGTTTTTCCATAAAGTACTTTTTGAGTTATGAGACTTGAAAAATTGTATGTTGCGCGTAACACAGCAAATTTTTAATTCTATCTCTACTTTTAGCGCTACCCATGAACAACGGCGTGGACGTAATAGTTTTCTATTCCCTTGTGTAAATTCGGAGTACCCTGTAATCGGAGGTTCCTGTGTTCGAAATAAACAAGATACTCAGGGTACAATACTCTGAAATTTTGTAACAATTGGATACCGACTTATTTCGAGTCATTGATCATCTGTTTTAGAAATAATACCATTTTTCAAAATTCACATGGAAACTCATTTGTTATTACTTGAAGATCAATTTATTACGAAAATCCTCTTCATTGTTGTGGCGATTAATTAATTAATTATTTAATCCCATAAAAACCATTTAGACGGTGAATGTGAGTGTCCGGTAAGAAAAGTTCACTTTACAAAATATGTATTTACAAAAATTTTTTAACGACTTAATATGTATAAAAAAATCTACTTTAATTCTTTTAGATGGTGGGTGATAAAATAAAGGCTGATAAAATAACAAAGGCTATTTTATATGTATATGATTGCCACTGATAAAATGGCCTTGACAACAGTGGAAAATAAAGGTTTTCAATAGTTAATGAAAACTACTGCTCCTCTTTACAAGGTGCCAAGCAGAAGAACAATTACTAAATTGATAGAAATGCGATACGAAGCATTAAAAGAAGCTTTTATAATTTAAATCGAAAAAGCTACTTGTTATAGTCTCACTTGTGATAATTGGACAGATATTATTAATCAAAGTTATCTTGGTGTAATTGTTTACTATTTAACAGAAAATCTCGTAAATATTTCTTTGTAAATATTTTGCAAAAATAGTTAAACAGCGAGAAAAATTAAACATTTAATAAATAGTTCAATATCCAATATGGCGCACGACTCGGCCTCGACTCACAGTACGGGACGGCGCCGCTACGCGGGTATGCTAACTCGTGGGTAGAATACAGCCAGCGGAGTATAATAAGAGAGACCCATGCGGAGTTTCGTCGAAGGAGCGGTGTATACAAATCCACACAGACCTAGAAGAGAAGACCGACGAAATATTTTTCAATACAATACTATACACTGACACAATTACACATGTAATTAATTGTAAATATTAAAAGTCATGTATAACTCCAACTGAGCTAATTTATGTGAAACTTCAGCGATCTCCTATATCCTAGCGTCTCTACTGCGAAAAACGTAAATCGATTCACAATTGTTGAGCAGTATCAAACTTTATTGGTTAAGAACTTACGTCCACTGAAAACATTCATGGCTAATTATACTCCTTCGGAGATTGTTGATGTTCTCCTTGTTCTCGGAGAATGTCTACAAAATTATCATGAGGCTTCGCGAGTTTACCGAAATCGTTATCCTGAAAGAAAACACCCAAATCATTCCGAAATCCGGTACCTTGAACAAAGAGCTCGCCAAGGCCATTTGAGGCGCTATCAAGAACATCGTGTGTACAATAATGAAGACGACGTGCGTGTACTCGTTATCTTGGCAACTCTTCATCTTAATTCTCATACGAGTAGTCGGGTTATGGCTAGAGAAATTGGTATACCGAAAACAACGATTTTAAGAATTTTGAAGAAAGTGAAGTACCATCCTTATCATATTACGTTAACACATACTCTTAGTCAACTAGATATGCAGTTACGTGTACAATTTTGCCATTGGGCACAACAGATGATCAGAGCTGATCCGAATTTCTTCTATTATGTTATGTTCTCTGATGAGTCGACGTTCAAAAATAATAATGTATTGAATAGACATAATTGTCACTATTGGTCGAATGTTAACCCTATTTGGCATAGACAAATAGATAATCAGCATCGGTGAAGTGTAAATGTTTGGTGTGGGATTATAAATGGTTACTTGATTGGTCCTTATTTCTTCGATGGAAATGTCAATGGAGAAAATATTCTGGAATTTCTCAGGAATCATTTACCACAATTACTTGAAGACGTTGATTTGCATACACGACAGAGAATGTGGATACAACTTGATGGAGCGCCACCTCATTATGCGGCAATAGTGAGAAATTATTTAGATCGGGAATACAACGATAGGTGGATTGGACGACATGGACCCGTCGCATGGCCCCCACGATATCCTGATATGACTTTTCCCGACTTCTTTTTATGGAGGTATATAAAAAATGTTGTCTATGAGCATGCACCTACAACCAGAGAAGATATGATGGAAAGAATACGAGTAGCTTGCAGGAGAATATCTCGCGCTGTCTTACTCAAAACGGTCAGACATTTTCAAGATAGGTTGGGATTATGTATTCGAGTCAATGGAAATAATTTAGAACAATTCCTTCGGTAGAAAGATTTGTAAATTTGTGAAAGAGAATGCGATTCCCGTCAATTAAGCAGCTCGTTTTGTGAGAGGCACGGGAAATCACGCTAATCAAGCACCCCAAAGGGAATAGAAATTACGTCCACGCCATTGTTCACGGGTAGCGCTAAAAGTAGAGATAGAATTAAAAATTTTCCGTGTTACGTGCAGCATACAATTTTTCAAGTCTCATAACTCAAAAAGTACTTTATGGAAAAACATTTTATTATAGTGTTTTGAAAAGGTCTTGACGCCAGCTACAAGAATATAATATGAAAAATTGGTAGTTCCATTTAATAAAATCAAGTTGACCTTGAAATAACCCCTAAATTTGACTCCAAGTTCAGGGTCGAGGTCACCATCAGGTGTACCCTCTGAACCCTACAACTTTTGTATAAAACATTTTTCTCTATTTTGCTTATTTTACAAGAAATTTGCGTGGATAAATTAGAATGGTCCACCCTGTATATACATATATATTTTATAGTCATATATTATAAGGAAGTAATAATAAATAATAAAAATTTGAAAACTATTCTATCAATAATCCTTGTTTCTCTTCAACCTCGCGTAATCTTGATAAAAATTCTAATTCTAATTTTGATCTTTCTTTATAAGGAAGTTTACGCATTCCTTCAGCTAGACGTAACATAAATCCTTCTATAGGACATGGTTGTACGCTTTGCTTTAAAGTTTCAATAAGAATTTGTTCGTATTCTGTAGAACCTGAAGATCTTTTTTTTTCTATAATAAAAAAAGTACAAATTATTAACTCATTTAATATTTGTAAATAATAAACAGTATCTACTTTTTGATTCTGATGACATTTGTAGAGAATCTGAGGTATTTGTAGAAATCGAACAGACTGAATGTGGTCTAATATCATTATCAGTGCTACTATTGTTGATAAACTCGTTAAATACATTATCTGATGAGTTGTCGTTTGATAATGATATTGATTGAGCTGTAATATCAGTTGAAGTTGAAGCTTGTACATCTGGTACCGTATTTTTTAAGGAAGCAACAGTTCTAAAATTTAAAAAATTAACTTTAACAAATTAACTTTAAAAAATTAAACAATTAACAAATTAAAAATTATTTTTAGTTAATCATCAAAAATATCACTAAACATTTTCAATTTAACTTACTGTCGATGTTCCAATACATTATCAAGGAAGTTCATTGCATTATAATGGCGAAATGAAGGTTTGATTTCTTCATTTTTTGGTTTACTAGCTGCACCACTTCTTTTTTCGGAACTTTGTAACTTCTTAAACATATTTCTTGCTTTTCTATAGCAATCTTTCAAATAATTCCATCGTTTTTCAGCTTCCGTAGGTGTATATAATCCTAAAACGTAATTTTTTATTATCAATACAGGGTGTTTCTTAAACATATGTCAAAAATTCAAGGGGTGATTCCTTGGGTCATTTTATAAAAATTTATACCTCTGATGATTTTTCGAAAATCGCTCCTAGAGTATTCCAACGAGTTCCAATCAATGAGGAGAAAATTGGATTCATGTATCCTAAAGCTGGTGGTAGTCATTTTCAACAGTTCTTGTGAACAATATGTAGATTAATATAAGCTTTACATGTAATATTTATGTAATAAAAATATTGTATTTCTTGTAAATTTTTATCGCCCTGTATCTTCGAAACAAAGCGATTTTCGAAAAATCATCAAAGGTATAAATTTTCATAAAATAACCCAAGGAATCACTTAAATTTTTGACATGTTTAAGAAACACCCTGTATATATAAATATATACATGTATATATACATAGTAAATATAAATTTTACCTTTTAAATATTTGCTCACGTCTTTCCATAAATCATCTTTTTTTGTCGTCATCTCTCTTTTAATGGTATACGATGATCATACAATGCATGTCTTTTTTGAACGGCACTTATTAAATCTTCATCCAGTTGTGATTTATTAACAGTAGTACTTTCTGCGACAACTGTATTTTCTTTATTAATATTATTTTCCTTATCGATATTATTTTCCAATAATAAATTTAACTGCTTTTCTGATACCTAAAAAATATTTGTTTATTATTATACTTTATAACCTGTTGTAAACACTATTTGATGGTAAACTTAATCACTTGCACTATTATGTATTGTATTAGTGCACACTAAAATCTACTACGTACTCTAAAGTATGAAGTATCTAAATGCAATGGTATATATAAGCACTTGTAACAGTTCACCTTTCCCGACGCCGCGGATCAGGCTCGCCGGTGCCAGGATTCGGGAGAAGGGGGAAACTCGAACTCGCTTTCCTTTGATAATAACGATTCTTTATTATTAGCTTATTAATGTACAGAAGGTGTGCAAGCCGGCAAGCTGCTGAGCAGCGGTCAAGCAGGTACTTATAACTACGCGGACTGTACAACGAGGAGACCACGCTGAAGGCGTGTAAGCAGGTAAGCTGCCGAGCAGCGGTCAAGCAGGTACTTATAACTACGCGGAATGTACAACGAGGAGACCACGCTGAAGGCGTGTGAGCAGGTAAGCTGCCGAGCAGCGGTCAAGCAGGTATTTATAACTACGCGGAATGTACAACGAGGAAACCACGCTGAAGGCGTGTAAGCAGGTAAGCTGCCGAGCAGCGGTCAAGCAGGTAACTTATGATTACGCGGAATGTACAACGAGGAAACCACACTGAAGGCGTGCAAGCAAGTAAGCTGCCGAGCAGCGGTCAAGCAGGTAAACTTAGGACTACGCGGAATGTACAACGAGGAAACCACGCTGAAGGCGTGTAAGCAGGGAAGCTTAAATCTACGCGGAGGGTATATATAAACCGAAGCGGAACCAGCGACCGGGTGCTCCCGGCGTCACAGCGAGTACGCCCGCTGCCTGGTCTTAACGGTATCGGAGAAGCGGTAGCCAGCAACCGGGTACTCCCGGCGTCACAGCGAGTACGCCCGCTGCCTGGCTTTAACGGTATCGGAGAAGCGGTAGCCAGCAACCGGGTACTCCCGGCGTCACAGCGAGTACGCCCGCTGCCTGGCTTTGACGTTATCGGAGAAATGGAACCAGTGTCCGGGTACATCCGGCGATACAGCGAGTACACCCGCTGTCTGGTAGTCTGGGATCTGGATTCACAGGAGTCGGGATCAGGACTGGTGTCGATACGCTCGCCGGCGCGCCTTATATACCCGGCTGCGCGTGGTGGGGGTGGTCCCTCCGGTGGGGGGGGGGGCCACGCCCACTGGTGTCGGTGTTTGGGAGGGCGCCGAAGGCGCCGAGCCTCGTTTTTCGGGCGGATGATCGGCCCGAGAGGCTGACTAGTAACGAGGCATATCGTGCCTCGTTACACACTTTGGCGATAAAATAATTCATATTTTAAATTGACTATTAATTTGAAAATAATTTATGTAAAATTTATCGTACCTTTTATGAAAATGCGTCTGTCATTATCTATCACTAATAATTGTGTTTCTTTTTTGTAATTTCCAAAACAAGAATGTTCTAGAATTTGATTACTTTTTAAAACATCCAGCCGCAATATTCATACTTATTTAATTGTTCCTAACAAATAATAAAATACATTGATAAATAATTTAGTTCTATATCTTTCTTTTAATTCCAATTATGGAAAATATATAATTTAACCTAACCTAATTTAATGTGTAAGTAATAACAAAACTTAATATTATGTATACACATATATTTCATAATATTATAATAAAGAAATCTATATACCGATGACATCGCGTTGTCTATATTCTATCCCCAACGAGAAAAACTATAAAAAAGATTAATAAAAATAATTTCTAATTTTTCGTATTTCCGTCTTCTCTGGTGCATAGAGAAGGGGAACCCCGGTCACTTAAAATCGGAACAGATATATCTTTTGGAGAAACGTTCTGATTGGTCGATCCCCACTCTATTACTTTTCCGAGATTCCGTTTTAGGAAGTTCCGACTGTCATGGGACGGCACCCTTAGGGTACATTATCACCTGACATTATGATGCTCATTTTCAGCGTCAGAAGACGTCATATGACCAAAAATGACGAATTGGTATCCTTATATTTAGTCATGTGACGTCTTCTGATGCTGAATATAAGCGTCATAGCGTCAGGTGAAAATGCACCCTTAGTCATGCGTGCCCACCTCATCTCTCTCTCTCTTTCTCTCTCTCTCTCCCTCTCTTTGGCGCGCTTCCACTAGACAGACTGACAAACCTCTAAAACGTACGTATAATAATGTCTACCAACATAAAGATGTTGTTAACTCCATATACTACTGTAATAAGCATAAGGTGGCGCCACTGTGGTGTGTGTGTATCGGGTTTTAGTTCAAGACAATACCAGAGAGAAGGAGGAGAGGCGCCACGCCGTCATTTTTCGTAAGACGCTTTTTCCAGGCCGCTCACTAGCGTCACGTACATCCATTTTACGGCCGCTTGGAACTAAGTGGCCACATCCACTTTCGATGTCGATAAAAAAGCCAGTTTTGGTTCATATCCGTGCTACATCCACAATTTTTTGGTTCGTGTCCGTGCTACATCCATATAATTGTGGATCAAAAACATATATCGAAACTTCGTGAACTTATTAATATGTTTTATTAAATGCGTGTAACGTTTCGGCATTCTAGTACATAATACGATATAAATTATTACTAAAGTATTTTTACGTATATCCGCATGTGCGCAATGAAATAAATTTTCTTAAATCAATTTTTCTTGATAAGTCTTAATTGAATATAATGTAGAAAATATCTGCAATATATTACTTTTACTTTTTTCTTATTCTTGGAACAAAGGTATCAAGCATTTAAGCAATCATGCATTTTAATCAAATTATGATTTTAATTTATAGCTTTTTATATTAATTTTTTTATATTAATTTATTTTTTACTTATTATTAATTTAATAAATTTTTTATTTATAAATTCGATTGGATGCGTAGTCTTTTGAAAATAAACATATAATAGATGCGCTCCGCTTGACGCTATATTTTCGCTTCGAAGACTAATTGTAAGATTCTTCACCCTATCTAGTTAAAAATTATCCGATTTATGTCGTGTTTGATGTCGTTTTAATCGCCAAAATCTCATTAATCCATTAAGATTATTTTCAAGCTGTTTAAATGCAAAATAGAAGTTTTAGTTTTCATTTCAAAAAATATTTTCATTTGTTAATTGCTATGAATAGGGAGAGCCCAATGTAAGAGACTTCGGAACTCTTTGATGATAGGTCATCTCGCTCGCTCTCTACTCGCGGTCTCGCTCTCGCTCTTACACTCGACGAGCGCGCTAGATAGCTCGGAAAGATAAGCTGATCCGAGAATCGAGAAAAAACTAAAACTTCTATTTTGCAATTAATCGGTTTGAAAATAATTTTACTGGATTAATCAGATTTTTGCAATTAAAACGACATCAAACACGACATAAATCGGATAATTTTTAACTAGATATGTAATCAAAATTTTAATTAACCATCTAGTTAAAAATTACCCGATTTATGTCGTGTTTGATGTCGTTTTAATCGCCAAAATCTTATTAATCCAGTGAGATTATTTTCAAGCCGATTAAATGCAAAATAAAAGTTTTAGTTTTCATTTCATAAAATATTTACTTGTTTACGAATATGTTTCGATTCTCGGATCAGCTTATCTTTCCGAGCTGTTCTAGCGCGTCGAGTGTGAGAGCGAGAGCGAGATCGCGAGTAGATAGCGAGCGAGATGATCTATCATCAAAGTGTTCCGAAGTCTCTTACAATGGGCTCTCCCCATCCATAGCAATTCACGAATGTAAACATTTTTTGAAATGAAAACTAAAATTTCTATTTTGCATTTAATCGGCTTGAAAATAATCTTAATGGATTAATGAGATTTTGGCGATTAAAACGACATCAAATACGACATAAATCGGATAATTTTTAACTAGATAGGGTGAAGAATCTTACAATTCTCTTCGAAGCGAAAATAAAGCGTCAAGCGGAACGCACCTATTTTGTTATATGTTTATTTTCAAAAGACTACGCATCCAATCGAATTTATAAATATAAAATTAATTAAATTAATAATAAGTAAAAAAAAATTAATATAAAAAATTAATATAAAGGCTATAAGTTAAAACCATAATTTGATTAAAATGCATGATGATTGCTTAAATGCTTGATACCATTGTTCTAAGAATAAGAAAAAAGTGAAAGTAATTTATTGCAGATATTTTCTACATTATATTCATTAAGATTTATTAAGAAAAATTGATTTAAGAAAATTTATTTCATTGCACATGCGGATATACGTAAAGATACTTCAGTAACAATAATTTATATCGCTGTATTTATATCGTAATATATACTAGAATGCTAAAACGTAACGCGCAATTAATAAAACATATTAATAAATTTATGATGTTTCGATATCTTTTATCTACAATTATGGACCAGAGAAATCTTTTGGTCTGACTCATCTCTTCACCTCGTCTAATTCTCATCTCTTCTCTTGGTTATCTGATTAGTTCGGATATGAACCATATCACGGACATGAACCATGTACTACGTCTGTTACCGAGCGTAACGGACGTAATTTATGTCCATTTTCTCAGGGAGCGCATCAGGACATGCGTCCGTAAAGTCACTAGATATACAAAGTACCGCAATTCATTGTTCTCGGTTGGAGGAAATATGGCGTCGGATTACTAACCTAATCTGGTTTAACCCCGACAACACAGCGTTCTGTGTGAAAGTGGAAGCTACTCCTATTTGCTAAACTTATGTTTTGTATAAATAAAAGATAAAACCACATAAATTATGTAAATTAGTGTTTTATTTTGTTTTGTATTTACATACATCTTCATTGCTACACTTCGACTACTTTTTAAAGCTGCTTTTTCATTAATATCATAATTATTATCACAACTTTTTCTTTTTAAAGAAAAGTGTATTCTTGTTACTACAAAGTTTTTTATAAGCCTAAAAATTATATTATGACATGAGGGAATACGTGTTGAACACTCTTTTAACAATATGTTTACAAATTCAGTAATTTTTAATCTATTAAGAATTAAATTATTTTCATTTCTTCTGAATAATAATTCACATTTATAGATTAGATTATATCCATAGTTGGAAAGAATAATAAATTTTCCTTATATTCTCTTAATCTAGTGTACAATTTTAGATTATTATTAGAATCGTTCATATTATTTGGATCAGTCACAAGACTATAAAAACAATGATCGCAATGTTCCTGATTTTTTTTAATTTTGGATAATATAGCACCTATTAAATAATATAACGCTGCTTGTGAGGCACCACTCAAATCTGTTTCGTTTTCAAGTAATGGATTATATATGCTATCATCGCAACAATTTTGTATTTCTTCTAGGCATTTATCCTCCGCAGAAATATTTCTTAAATTTAACTGTTTTATTTCATTACAATATTGGATCACATGATCAGAATCAATAACTGAGTAATTGCCACGACTAATATTTGATTGAAATTGTGATAAACAAACAAACGTAGTTTAACGTAGTTTTAAATTCGCGAACACCTGGTACTGATTTTCTTGCTCGGATTAATGAAAATAAATTTTCTAATGCATCCTGCGTAAATCTCCCTAACAATAAATACTTGAGATTAGATTTCTCCAAGTATTCAACTTACAAGTCTAGAACAGTTTGTGTACAAAGTAATAACCCAATTTGATACGGTTTCCATTTTCCATCTCCTACTGTAATTTCTTGAATAATCTCTATAAAATCTTTTAGAAAACTGATATTTTCTTTATATACATCTGTGTCATAATGAAACAATGCAAGTTTATTATAAAAGTTTATGATAAAAGACTTGTTAATGATAAAAGTTTATGATAAAAGACTTGTTAAAAGTTTGAACCATTTATACATAAGGCTGAGGAACCAGGCTGTTGTTTTATGTTTACTATTAATACTGTTATTCGTTATATGATAAGTTATAGCTGCAGCAACACTGTCATTTAATAAGCTTACGCTTAAGGCCACATTCATTTTATTAAAATGGGATGGGTTTATAACATTTTCTTTCAAATGTGGACACAATTTCAAAGTATCTTTTTGATCTAGGTTAAATACTTCACGAACAGGTAAAATTGAAATTTCGTTTAATGGTAAATCATACTTTTTAACTAAAGTTTCATTTAAATAAAATTTAGCACCTGATATTAATGCACATGCAATATTTTTATATACGTGAACAGAATCTGGCATAACATATAACTTCTCTTTTTATTGCATGGATGTTCAATATAATTATTGATCTTATTAAATTTACCAGCTGTTATATTTATATTTTTCCACCAACTCCCATTCTGCGGTCCCATATCGGAAACAATGACTTTTATTGTTAACCCAATATCATGTGCCTTTTATATAATAGCTATAATTTTTTCAAGCATTTCTTGTGAACAAAAAGAATTTCCTGTGAATTCATAACCAACAGCCTGTTTCCATTTGGTTGAAATGCCGCACAACATAAAACAGGCTATGGGTAGCTAACTTACTGGAACTGTCAAATCCACCCGATAATTTCATAGTAGGTCGACCTACTCTTAGCAATAGAATTATCATATTGTAATCCAGGTTTTATCGACATTTCGTCAATTAAAAGTACTACATGTTTTTCTGCACAGTTGAATGTTTCTATCTGAAATTAAATTACAAAACAATCATAAGTAAATAATAACTTAAATTACAAATATTTGTTACATATAAATGAGTAAAATATTTGTAAAAAAAAATAATAAAAACGTAAAAAATAAAAAAATTAACTTTATCCACATGCAAACGTTAGGTAGGTTCGGCAAAGCAAATCTGAGACATCAAAATGCTCTTTTACTTCACTCTATCTTTATTTAATTTCAGTAAATAACAAAGAATGTGTTAAAAGAGCCTCTAGACGCCTCAGATTTGCTTTGCCGAACCCAGCCATTAAGATGACACTAACTTTAATTTTTAATAGATTGAAGATATCTTCAAATATACCTGGCTTAAATTTTAAGCCTTGTATGCGATGTTGTAGGCATCGAATGCTTGGATAAGGTAATTGTTGGCGTACTTCCTCGTATCCTTTTTGTCCACAAGCCACATAGAGTCGCAATGCTTTGGTAATTGTATTTGTAGACCATAGTATTCCTCTATGATTACCATGTGCTATGAAATATCTCTGATCTTTGTTAAACACTGTGTTAAACATTGAATTTACTTGTCGCAACTTCTTTTTTAAAATATGACATACATCCACGGTCGTTTTCAAATTTTTCTTCAAATTTGTAACATACTTTTCATCATAAGTTTTACGATTTGATGCAGTGTTTCTTAACATTGTTTTGGTTGTTATCTCTCTATTAGTATTGTCACCATTGACACTGCAGGAGTTGTTTTCGTTACTTGTTGCGTTGGACTCGTTCTCATCTACAAATATTTATTTCACAAGTAAATTATAAAAGAACAATTCAGATATAATTATCTCTTATAGCCACATGTACTATTACTGTAATGTATTACTATAATGTAATTTACAGATATAATTATCTGAATTGTAACTTTCTTATATCTAAGTATTATTGTATTATTTAAAACTTACAAGAGATTATATTCTGGACATTACTGGAATCTGTCGTTTGTTCCGAATTATCTTGCTGTTAATTGACTGTATGTTTATCTAACAAGTTGGGTTTTGCAAATGGACGAAGCAGTTTCTTTCCATCTTCTCGATGTTGTTCAAACTGATCTTCATCAAAATGCACCTGCAAAATTAATGCAATTGTTATTACTGCAATATCTAATGTTTTACACAATTATAACTCATTAATTATATCTTACAAACTGCAGCCTTCTTCGTCAATGTATCTCGTCTAATTAATTGCAGCCATTCTTCACGCCTTTTTTTGTCAACTGGCACATTAAATAATTTAAAACCTTTTTCGCTGCGGTTATTGCATCCCTTGACGCAGCAACCTGGCATTTTTTTATCGATTTACTTCCAGAGATCTTCACAACGCGTATAAAGCTTTGTTATTGCGGTTAGAATCAGATTAGGTTAGTAATCCGACACCATATTTCCTCCAACCGAGAACAATGAATTGCGGTACTTTGTATATCTAGTGACTTTATGCGTCCGCTGAAGCGGGATGGCCGCTCTCAGGTTTCTCTCTGCTTGTAATACAAAGCATATAATAAAGAGTACTAATAATCGTAATAGTGACCACATATATTATTACAAACAAACACAACAGACATTATTACATGGCGCAGTCGTGGAAGAACATTAAGAGCGCAAAATAAAAGTAGTTGTTTTAAAGTCACAACGTAAAAACAGACAATGGAAGGAGTTGGAAGGTTATCGGAACCGATGAGATGGGAATCTCGATGAGAATTTCAAGAGATTTTATCAGAGTTTTGAATTATACTTAATTGCTATTGAAAAGGATAAGAAAGCGGACACAGTAAAAATCGCAATATTGCTAAACACCATAGGCAATGAAGGAATCGAAATATATAACACATTTAGGTTAACTGAGGCACAGAAAGACAAATATGATGTTGTGGTAAACGAATTTAAAAGATATTGTGCCCCAAGAAAAAACAGAACGTATGAAAGGTTTGTGTTTAACAGTCGCAGTCAAAGAGCGGAGAAGCCTTTTGATAAATTCTTCGGTGATCTCAAAAAACTAATACAGTCATGTGAGTATGCTGAACAGGAAGATACGATAGTGGATAGAATAATACTAGGCACAAATGACTTGAAGGTACAGGAAAAACTGCTCAATATACAAAATGTTACATTGGAGACCGCAATAGAAATATGCAGAAATTCTGAGGCTACCAAGAAACAACTGCAGAGTGTAAGAAGTAAAGAAGAGGCTACAGTCGATTTTATCAGAAAGACATATAATTAAATAATATTTTAACAGAAGACATATAATTAAATAATATTTTAACAGAAGACATATGATAAACAGGAGGAGAAAAATGAAAAATTGAACGCTGATGAGAGAAGCAAAAAATAATTTAAATGCAATAAATGTGACAAAGTTCATGAATATAGAGAGTGTCCAGCGCATGGTAAAACATGCCACAAGTGTGGAAGAATGAATTATTTTAGCAGCGTATGTAAGGCTAAATTGAGGAATGTAAAGGACGTAACGAGAAATGAAAAGAGCGAGTCCGAAGATGAAGATCTTTATGTAAGCAGCATAGTCAAAGTCGAAGAGTTATCAAAAACGGGCAAGGCAATTTGGAATAAAACTGTGGAAGCAATGGGAAAGCAGTGAAGTTCAAGATAGATACGGGATCTGAGGTTAACATAATATCACTCAAGGTGTATAAATCGATAGCATCGGATGAGAGTCAGCAAATACGACGGACACGCACCCTATTACAAGCATATGGAGGAACGAAGATTACGCTAATGGGAAAAGTTAATCTAAAATGTAAAAATAAGGATAAGGACGAAGTTTTAGAATTTGTTGTCGTTGATTTGAATGTAAAGTCTATACTCGGTTTGCCTAGTATTCGGAAGCTAAATTATATTAAATGTGCTAATAGTGTTAAGACAATTAGCAATAAAGAAAAATTTATACAGTCAAGTATTGATGTATTTACAGGCTTAGGCACATTTGAAGATGTTTGTAAAATTACTTTAAAGAAAAATAGTGTTCCCATTGCTAGACTGTGTAGGCGTGTACCCTTAACAATCAAAGGTAGGTTAAAGTCAAAGCTGGAGAGTTTAGAAAAACAAAAAATAATTGCTAAAGTTGATGGTGCTAGTGAATGGGTCAACTCTCTGGTTATAGTAGAGAAACCAAATAAAACTTTGCGATTATGTTTAGATCTACAAGAATTGAATAAGTGTATTGAAAAAGAATTTTTTGAAATTCCTAGCTTCGAAGAGATAAACAGCAAACTCAGTGGAAAACAATACTTTTCGGTATTAGATTTTAAGGATGGCTTTTATATATATATATATATATATCAGATCAAATTAGATAGTAAATCTAGTAATTTCACGGTGTTCTCCACTCCGTTTGGATGTTATAAATTTCAAAGATTATCATTCGGTATCAAAACAGCACCAGAAATTTTTCAAAAAATAAATCAAAAAAATTTTGGAGATATAGAAAATGTAATCATTTATTTTGATGATTTATTAATAACTGCTAATAGTAAAGAAGAACATGATACAATATTACAAAAAGTTATCGATAGAGCTAGGGAAAAAGGCGTTAAATTTAATAAAGAAAAATTACAGTACAGAAAAACTGAAGTAAAATACACGGGACACATATTTAATAAAGAGGGAATGCGTATAGACAATGATAAAATAAGAGCGAGAAATAAGACAATAATAAATGAGCTGAAAGCGCCGGTATGTAAAAAAGATTTACAAAAGTTGTTAGGATTAATTAACCATGTAAGAAAGTTTATACCAAAGTTAGGTGAAATTGCTAACCCCATGTGTGATCTCCTGAAAAAAGATGTAGAGTTTCAATGGTTGAAAGTACATGACAAGGCGTTAAATACTATTAAAGATGAAATAAATAAAAATACTATATTAATGAGTTTTGATTCTAAGAAACAGATTACAATACAAACAGATGCTTTTTTAAATGGCATTGAGTGTTGTTTAATGCAGGAGGGAAGGCCTGTGGCATATGCATGCAGGGGACTTAATGAAACAGAAAAGAAATATGCGGTAATTAAAAAAGAAATGCTTAGTATTGTTTATGCAACTCAAATATTTCACAATTATATATATGGAAGGCAGATAAAAGTTGTAACTGATCACAAGCCAAATGTAAGTGTATTAAATAAACGCATTTGTCAGGTACACTCGCCAAGATTGTAAAGATTAAGACTGAAATTGTTAAAGTATGACATAAAAATAGAATACTTATTTGGTAAATACTTATATGTATGTAGTTGACTTATCTCGAAACTATAGTAGTGAAGCAGAGGAAATGGATAAGGATATGAATGAAATAGTGCATTCTGTTGAAAAATACTTAAGAATGAGCGAAAAGAGAAAGGAGGAGTTTAGACTACATACTATAAAAGATGTAATCTTAAAGAAAATACGTGAGAATTGACGTATGAATGGATGGATATGTAAAAAATATGTAGGAGAATTGAAGGTATATTATCAGATAAGAAATGATCTTCACGTGTATAAGGATATCATATTTTATAATGACAGGATAGTAGTACCGAAGGAAATACGAGAGAGAATGATAAAACTATTACATGAAGGACATTTCGGGGTAAACCGTACGTGTGATAGAGCTCGTGAAATTCTATTCTGGCCTAGGATGTCTATGGATATAAAAAGTATGATACAAAGCTGCAAAGTGTGTGAGCGATATAGGTATGCTAATGTTAAGGAACCTTTGATAACACATGAAATACCAAAGCTGCCATTCTAAAAAATAGCTTCAGATATACTAGAGTTTAGAGGAAAATCATACTTAGTTATTGTTGATTATTTAACCAAGTGGCTAGAAATAATATTACTTCAAAGTAAACAAAGTTATGACGTTATAAACACGTTTAAGAAAGTGTTTGCAGCTTATGGTATTCCAGATATTGTAATAGCAGACAACATGTCATACTCCTCTTATGAATGTCAACGTTTCGCGAGGGAGTATGATTTTGAATTTCAAACAAGTAGTCCAGGGTATCCGAGGTCCAATAGACTTGCTGAAAGATTTGTACAAACTGCTAAGAATATCCTGAAGAAGTCTGAGGATTTGAATGTAGCACTTATGGAGTATCGCAACACGCCTATTACAGGTCTTAAAAGATCACCAGCAGAACTGTTATATTCAAGAAAATTAAAAACTAAATTACCTGTTGTAGAAAAAGTAGATGTGAAAATGAGAAGAATTATTATGATAGACACGCGAAACTGAGAGATGGTTTAAAAAAGGAGATACTATAGTTTATAAGAATAAAAGACAATGGCAATCTGCTGTGATAGTAGATAAGCATAAGTCTCCTCGTTCATACTTGATTGATACTGGATCAAATGTAATAAGAAGGAATAGTAATCATCTCAAAAAGTCAGTCATAAAACATGAAATAACTGGTACAGAATCGGATAATGAGTTACTGAAAACCAGTATCAATCAAGCCGTGCGTAATAATATTAATGACACTCAAGACGAATCTGATAATGATAGTATTGTGAATACAAGCGCTAATAATGTTAAGGATGAGTCTGTTAAGGAAAATGTAAGACCGACCAGAGCGAAAACCATGCCTTCCAAATTTAATAATTACGTATTGTACTAGTTGCTTAATATGTATATCTCGGATAAGGGGAAGGTGTAATAAGCATAAGGTGGCGCCACTGTGGTGTGTGTGTATCGGGCTTTAGTTCAAGACAAGACATTGATTGTAACACAAAGCATATAATAAGAGTACTAATAATCGTAATAGTGATCACATATATTATTACAAACAAACACAACAGACATTATTACAACTACAATTCCTTTAAACATTTTATTTGAATTTTTTTATTTTTTATCGTAAATTAAGATATTAAATTATTATAGACTATAGATAACTTCCTATACAGCACAGCAAGATAGCAGAAACATTGTAGCAACGTTTCATCGCAATATTGCAATTTTGTATAAACATTGTGAAATGTCGCTGCAAGATTGCAGCAACGGTAAAATGTCCGCTTTCAGAAATATTACTACATAACATTGTAGCAATATTGCAGTAAAATGAATATGCAATATTACTTTGGAAATGCACTAATATACGGTCGGGCTTCGATCTTTTCTGCCTAATAATATTTTTTGCGAGAATTTATGTACATTTTTCGCATAGCAAGCTACGCGCTGTTACAGTCGGTCTTGAAAAGCAATCTCAAGTTGAAGCTAAAATAGTGCAATCACATATTATTATAATGATACAGATGCCTTTCATCTTAATTCTCATATTTCCATCAAACTGGGGCTTACATTTGTAGTCACAAATATTATTTTATATATATACTTACATATATGTATACATATATATATACGAGGGTGGTCTGAAAAGTTTCCGACCTAACAAAGATACAACACATTTTTTCTGAAATTTTTTTTTTATTTTTCAACATAGTCTCCTTGTAACTCTACACACTTCTCCCAGCGATGCTCCCATCTCTGTAACCCGTCAAAATAGTACTCGGCATTTTTCTCTGCAAAATAATTGTTCACGAAGGTGATTGCCTCTTCATTTCACGAAAATCTTTGTCCTCCGAGCGCAATTTTTAGATGAGGGAACAAAAAGAAGTCGCTTGGGGCTAGATCTGGTGAGTAAGGCGGATGGTCAAGCAGTTCAAACGATAATTCGTGGATTTTCGCCATGGTAACCGCTGAGGTGTGAGACGGTGCGTTGTCTTGGTGAAACAGGATTTTCTTTTTCTGCAAATGTGGCCGTTTTTCCGCAAGTTCTGCCTTCAGCTTGTCAAGTAATGATGCGTAGTATGCTCCTGTAATGGTTTTTCCTTTTTGAAGATAATCGATTAAAATAACTCCATGACTATCCCAAAAAACAGTCGCCATCACTTTCCCAGCCGAAAAAACAGTTTTTGCTTTTTTTGGAGCCGGTTCCCCCTTTGCAGTCCACTGTTTGGATTGTATTTTTGTTTCGGGCGTATAATGGTGTATCCAAGTTTCATCTACAGTAATTAATCGGCGCCAAAACTCGGATTTATTGCGCCTAAACTGCGTCAAAAGAGCGTTGGAAATGTTCATTCGAACACGTTTTTGGTCTAACGTGAGCAAACGCGGCACCCAACGCGCGGACAGCTTTCTCATGCCTAAATGTTGATCTAATATGTGACAAACACGTTCTTTTGACATGTTCATAACCTCTGCTATCTCTCTCACTTTAATTCGGCGGTCGTCTAGCACCATTTGGTGAACTTTGGCGATGTTTTCGTCGGTAGTTGCAGTTTTTGGACGTCCCGAACGTTCATCGTCTCCCAAGCTCTTACGGCCACGTTTAAATTCAGCTGCCCAAAATTTCACTGTGGTAAATGATGGTGCAGAGTCCCCATACACAGAATCCAACTCATCTTTGATTTGCGTAGGCGTATTGCCTTTCAAAAACAAATATTTAATGACAGCTCGATACTCGATTTTGTCCATTTTCACAAAAAAACTCACACCAACTCACTCAAACGACTGTTACATAAAAACTGCGCGTCCAAAATGGCTGAAACTTTAGATGAGTAACTGTCAACAGATGAACAACGAAATTCAGTAGCTTTTATTTACGAGTGTTGTCATCTTCACGTTGAGGTCGGAAACTTTTCAGACCACCCTCGTATATATATATATATGTATGTATATAAAACATTTGGCCCAACGTAATTGATTTAATAATAATATAATTTATCTATTTATTTCATAAAATTAAAAATTTTATTCATAATTTATTTATATGCATATTGAACTCTACATCTTAAATAAATAATGAACAGATGATTTTCGTTCATTCGCCGAACATTTATCTGTCCGATTTATAAACAATCAATTTACTATATGAAGTTCCTGCATTGGGGTTGTATTAGAAATTAAACTGAAGTAGTATATCTTTAATCTTATTAGCCGCTTTCTCTTTGCAAGTTTTTTATAATTCTCATGACTAAAACTTAAATACGAGATAGATAGCGCATCGCAAGTCACGTAGCGGTAAACGAACGAATTAGCAATTGAATACTATTTTTTTGTAATGTTTTTGGAATGTTGCAGTAACATTTCTCAATATTATAATAACATGTTTCTGTAATGTCTCTAGAATATTACGTTGTAATTTGCAAGATTGTAACACTGCTGCTGTAATTGAAATATTCTGTGCTGTATGGGGGTTATAGACTTACCATTAGATAAGTTTTATAATTGTATATTTTCCAGATATCTTTCTTTCAAAATAAGTACGGATCACATACGGATAGAATTTTGATTATTCTTCTAGTAACCTAAGATGGAAGTTGTGTGACGTCATTAATAGCTCTCAGAGCGATTAAAATCAATTCAGTTGAAAATACTATTAATATGAACACAACAACGAAATGACAATAACCAGTCAATAAAAGTCGGATACAGTTGACGCATGCGCAATGTTTCACAAAAAATTATTTTTTTAAATTATGTGTGCACGGCACTTCTGGTCGTTAAAACTATTAATTATAGATCTTAATTTAAGATTACTTGTTTTTACTAAATGATTGATAGAAATTAGGCCTGTAACGAGCAATGATAGGTGTATTATGAGTAATTAACTTTATTCTTATGTAAAGCGATTTACTATAATATTTATTGAACGGTACGTTTCGACACTTACTTGTGTCTCTTCAGCCGTGAGTGAAAGGTTACATCGAAATAAATGAATAAATCAATTTAGATTGTTAATGAGTTACAAAAAGACGCTGGATTTTTTCGCAACTTTTGTGTGGCGACGTCGTGTGTGTTTTCATTGTTTTCGTGGTCACTCACCCTCTTTTTTATGTGTTGATGATGTTGTGTTGTTTGTGTCCGAATCATCATAATGTAATTGGTCAAACTATAACAATATTATGTGACTAAACCGATCCAAAGTACAGATGCACTTCACTCTGTAAATTGATTTAGCTCACCTTTTTTTTATATATGTCAAAAGATTAAAATATTAATTTTGTCAAACAGTCAAACCAGTCGAATTTTAAGTTATGTATATTATAAATGTACATTAACTTGAACTTTGTTTATATCGCTTACTGTGTGAACGTTCGATAACAGACAGAGTGATACATTCGCAGATCAATCTTTATACAGGGTGTCCCAGAATAATGGGGACTAATCTCGTGTGCAAATAGAGCGGACTAAACTGAGTCGAAAAGTCCTCTACCATTTTGCTAAATTCGCAATAATTATTGCGTTATTAATTAAAATATCTGAGCTAATGAACGTGTGGGAAGCGGTAGGCCGGAATCGGTAGGCATGTAAGATGGCTTATTTGTTTACATCTCTTAGCAACAAATATCACGCGTCGCTCGCCGTTCGCTGCGTGACTCCACCTCTTGCTCAGATGATGCTTTTATTGCTAAGAGACATAAACAAATAAGCCATCTTACATGCCTACCGATTCCGGCCTACCGCTTTCCACGCGCTCATTAGCTCAGATATTTTAATTAATAACGCAATAACTATTGTGAATTTAGCAAAATGGTAGAGGACTTTTCGACTCAGTTCAGTCCGCTCTATCTGCACACGAGATTAGTCCCCATCATTCTGGGACACCCTGTATATCTGACAGTAGGTGAGACCAAGGTTTAGAAATAAATATTATGAGTTATTGACAATGGATTCAAGTAACGGAAAATAAGATCTATCTAAATATTCAGCCTCTGCCATAGCGTTTAATCCATTTTTTTTGTTTTAAGTGGATTGTTTCAGAAATTAGCCTCTTGTAGTAATTAGTTTCGTGGTCTAAAATTTTTATATTTTCCCAATCCATATTATGTTTGTATTCAAACAATATGCTGAGACACTACCGATTGTTTCGATGTATTTTGTTTAATATTTATTTTATGTTCGTGTATTCTGGTTTTTAACTGCCTCTTGGTCTGACCCACGTAAGATGCGGTGCATTCTTGACAATTAATTTTGTAAATTACTTTATTATTACAGTCCGCCGCGCGGTGTAGTGTCTTTTTGTACTTTTATAAATTTGTTTAGGCGATTAAGGCCCGATTGCACCAACGTTATTTTGGCTTTAAGTGAGACTTAAATATGTGTCTGTCTTTATTTATTTAGAAAGAAAGATAAAGATAGACACATATTTAAGTCTCACTTAAAGCCAAAATAACATTGGTGCAATCGAGCCTAAAACATTTGAAGCCTGCGGCAAATCCTGTCCCACGAAATGATTTGCAAACATATTCGGAAAGATTTTTTATATAAGGGACTGCTATGAATTTACTATTTCTCTCTTTTTTTTCTTCGATCACCAACATTCCATTATTTTGTTTTAATTTTGTGGCTATCAATTTTGTTATTCTGACATGGGCGTATTTGAAAATGAGATGAAGGGGATAACCATTATCCATGAGTGTGTTAATAACTATTTTGATGTTTTTTTTCGTGGAATTGAGGGTGAGATAGAAGCAACGCTCTGTCTATTAAATTATAAATGGTACCTATTTTATGGCAAGTCGGGTGGTTTGAAAAGTATGAAAGGTATCTGCCTGAGTGTGTTTTTTTATGAAACCAGTCTGTAATAATACTATCGTTTTCAATTGTAATTTTGAGGTCCAAAAAACTCAAGCAGCGATCTACTTCTATCTCACTTGTAAACTGTATCCTGTCGTGATAGGAATTGAAAATGTCGATGATGTATTGAATGGAATTCTTTGGGGCCGCTAATAGGATATCATCAACATATCTGTAATACATAGGAAGTTTTATACTTATTTTGAATAGCGCTTTATTCTCGATGTCTTGTAAGACGATATCTGCTATTGTGGGGGATAATGGGGAACCCATGGGGATTCCGAAAGTTTGTTTATAAATGTTTATAAATGATGTTATCGAAACAAAAGTATGTGGGTGTCAAAATAAGTTGCACGAGATTTAAAAATTCAATTTTTGGAATGTCAGTTGAAATCTTTATGTATGACCATCTGTTATTTATGCCTTGGAGAGCTAATTGTATAGGAACGTTGGTAAACAGAGATATGACATCTAAAGATATTAAGATGTGAGAGTTATTTAACTTTGATTTGGAAAGAACACTGGAAAGTTGAAAACTTTTCTATGTGGCTTCGAGCGGGGGGTAAACTTTTAATTAATATGTTATGTACAAAATTAGCAATTGAATATAGTGGGCTATTTATAGATGAAACTATGATGCGTAGGGGAAATCCTTTTTTGTGTATTTTGGGGATCTCGTATGCTTTTGGTAAAAGTTTGTCACTCGATTTGAGCTGGTGGTATTATTTTGGTGTTATGAAATTGTTATTGAGAAACTGTTTTAATCTATTGTTTAGTTTCTTTTCTATTTTTTAAATCGGATTTTTTTCGATGACAGAATATGTGTTAGGATCGTTAAGCATTTCCCGAATTTGTGATAAGTATGTGTTTTTATCTAATGCTACCGTGCTTTCCTTTGTCTGCGCGTGTGGAAACAATGTCAGGATGTTCGTTTTTAAATTTTGATGTCGACTTATACATGTCTAGGAGTGTGTTGTCGGTGATAGAGTATTGATAAGTTCTATTATTTTTCTGTAATTACAATGTTACGAATATTCTGTCTTGATATGATATCTAAATTATGTAAATTGTATTCAATATCTTCTATAAACTAGATTATCAATTTGTCTTTTCGTTGGGTGAACGGGAGGGAAAATTTTTCCCCTAATTGTAATAAGTTAGTAACATCTGACGATATGTTTTGTACCGATGTGTTTATGAACCATTTTTCATTAAGCTTTTTTAACAAATTGGATGCTGTTGATGGAAAGATAGAAGGATGGACAGAAATATAAATTGTGTCACTAAGATTTTTTTTATTAACCGGTTTTTTTTAAAGAAAAATAAGAATGCGATGTTTGATTTATTTCTTGTTTTGTGTGATAATATTCGATGGGTTGTGTTTCTTTTAGTTTTCTTTCTTCTATTTTCTTTGTTAACCAATGAATTTTATTGTTGTTAATAGATGTTAATCGTGCATAACAGTTATCAAAGGATGCCCAGTGGTATCTTTTTATTTCATCCCATATTCGTGGTGGTAAGGAAGAAGATAAATATACTGATAATTTATGGAGGTTGGATTTGTGTTGATGGATCTGTTTGTACGTGTCGGAGATTTCAAGTTTTATAATTCTGTGATTGAAGCTTTCCAATATTCTTTCCATTTTACGTATGGACCGCGTATTAAACAAATTTGATATTAACCTTAATAGTAAAAAGGCTCTGATATTGAATATATAAAATGAAAGGAGCGGGCTAATTAAGAGGCAGGCGCGGTAAATAATGCGTAATGAATAATATATATATATATAAAAGAATTTATTATACGTTTCGGTCCTAGAATTGGACTCTCTTCAGTGAACTATATAAATATAAAGAAAAGGAAATAAAAATTAGCGTGGATCATCGATATAAAATATAACATAAAGTAAAATGAAATACATACATATAATCTTTAAAAAATACATATAAGCACGGTCATTAACAGCGATGGACAAGCCTCGTGAGCCTTCCCTCGGTACCCGCCATAGGAAGAAACATTCCGATATGTTTACCAGGAAACAATGTGGAGTGCGACGCCTTAAATGCAATGCGAGTAAGAAAGATATATTTATCTACATGTAAATTTATACGGGATAGACTTACAATATCCATCGCAATAGAGCACCGTTAAGAGGAACAAAGCACAACTGTCAAATAGTTCAAACAAAAAGGACGTATGACATTGGATGTGTCGATATATAAACAGATGCTAACAATCGATAATTAAAACGAAACGCAGGAAACATAAACAATAACGCGCGATGTTTAAATCTGCGGTAATCTTTCCACCATGGAGAGGTATGTGTGATGAAAACTCTCCGTGTTGCTCTGCATATTCAGACTGTTCTTCTGTCTTTTAATGAAAATCATCTCCGACATCATACGCTTTCTGTATATGTGCTCTTCGTCCAATACCTCCACATTATCCCAAGCGAACTCATGGTCAGTCAGCCTATGATCCGTGATGACAGAGTGTTGTGTTGTTCGTCTATTTATGTGGTTGCGATGTTCAGCCAAGCGAGTTTTTAATAATCTACTTGTCTGTCCAACGTATGAAGCGTCGCAGTCCTTGCAGGAGATTTTATAGATGACGTTATTCCGTAAATTATTTGGTAATCTATCCTTCTGCACTTTAATGAACCGCCTCAATTTGTTAATACCAGTGTAGGAAAGCTTGGTTTGCAAATCACGGACCACAGGCGTAACTGCTCAGAAATCGCCGGTACGTATTGAATGTTAAAATAAGAAAACTTCTCCGAAATGTTATTAATCGTGGAATTCATCGCAGTCTCATTTGTGTTCTTCATATTGTAAATGAGTGTTTTTATGCGTGTCTGTATTATTGTGAATATGAATTCTAGAGGATATCCACTAGATAGTAGTATATTAATGACGAATTCCAGATTTTTTTGGTGAAAACATGGACTTGAGAGTCGGAAAGCTCTATCAATGAGGCCGATGACAGTGCCTTTTTGTGGCAGAGAGGGTGTCGAGACTCAAAATGTAAGTACCTTCCCGAAAACGTTGGTTTATGGTACCAATCAAATGTAATGAGATTATTTTTTAGAGACATCGTTACGTCAAGGAAATTAAGCCTGCCGTTGGTTCCCTCCTCCATTGTAAATTGCAACCTCGGATGGAAGGAGTTAAAAGTCTCTAGTATGATATTGAACAATGATGAAGGAACAGCCAATGCGATGTCATCAACATATCTATAGAATGGTAATTCAATAGGAAGAATCTCGACAGCCCTCGTCTCCAAATCTTGTAAAGTGATGTCGGCGATGATCGGAGAAAGCGGAGAGCCCATAGGCGTGCCAAAGGTCTGTTTGTAATACACATTGTTGAACATGAAATAAATTGAGTCGAGGACGAACCTGACCGCCGCCAAGAAATCATCGCGAGGTATAATGCACATTTTTTCAATGTGGCTCCATCTTTTTGCTATGCTGTCCAAGGGTAGCTCTATCGGAACGTTGGTAAAGAGTGAAATGACATCTAAAGATATTAACGAAAAATCTTCATGTATGTATGTATTAGTCAATTTCTCTACTAGTTGGAAGCTGATAGCAATGTAACTGTTAGCTTTCGGTATGGAGCCACGAATGATATTATGTAGAAAAGCAGCGAAACCGTAAAGCGGAGTGTTCTTAGACGAAACTATTATCCGAAGAGGGCAGCCAGGTTTATGAATCTTTGGCAGGCCGTAGGCCCTCAGCAGTACACCGTCAGTGCAGTTCAATTTCTTATACGTTTTTTCATCGATAAGTTCGCGTTTTTTCCACCCCGCAAGCAACTCGTAAAGACCCCTGATAAGTTTTTTCGTGGGATCTTTATTGATAGTAATGTATGTGTCGGTGTCTCCGAGGAGAGCGTTTATTTTTCCCAGATAATCTGTTTTGTTAAGGGCTACGGTAACGTTGCCTTTGACTGCTCTCGTGAAGATCACGTCCGGATTATCGCGTATGAAATCTTGTGTAGAAAGCGACGCGTCAGTGAGCTTCTTGTCTAAAGGGGAACGTTTGAAGGAATAATTCGCAAGGTTGTTAATAATCGGACTCTATTACGGATATTGAGGCGGTTGTTCATGGGGAATTTGCTCATATTGTTCTCCACACATTTTATTAATTCCATTGTAATTTTATCTTTGTTGAACGTAGGCAGGCAAAAGTTTTCGCCTAGTTGTAAAAGGCCTTGTATTTCAAGTGGAATGTGTGCGGAAGACAAATTAACAAACCAATTGTTTTGTATCTGTAAAGGAGAGGGGGAAGGATCTGGGAATGTGGAAGTTTTCATTTTACTTTATGTTATATTTTATATCGATGATCCACGCTAATTCTTATTTCCTTTTCTTTATATTTATATAGTTCACTGAAGAGGGTCCAATTCTAGGACCGAAACGTATAATAAATTTTTTTATATATATATTATTCATTGCGCATTATTTACCGCGCCTTGCTCTTAATTAGCCCGCTCCTTTCATTTTATATATTTGATATTAACGTTATTTTTATCGTATAGGTGTTTTGGGGTAACATTATTTTTGAGGTGAGCTTTGAGTAAGTGTATACGCGAATACAATGTAATTGTATCGCGAACAAATGAATTACTTGTTTTTATACCTCTCAAGAAAAGCGTAGCATGGAAAACAAAAGAAAGAGAAATTTTAATTCTTATGTATAAATAGCAATGTAATGAGTTTAAAAACATAATGTATTTTATAGAATGTAAAGCAAAACTGAATAAGTATACATATAGACGGAGATTTTTTATCTTTGTGTGTTTCTATAGTATTCACATATTAGATTACATCAATTAAATTATATAAATTCAAATGTACGAAATTGTATTGAATACAATTCACACTTAAATGCTACAAACTTTTTGTAATATGAAAGTTTAAAATTACCAATTATGCAATAGCTCTAATAGAATTATTCTTAATATAATTACACGTAGCAGTTACATTGTAATTTCCAAATTTTGTTGTGGTATCGAATTGAATGACCATAACAAGATACGTTGCTACCGCTCCAGCAATCTGTAGGAAAATTTTATCAGGATAAATCTTGCATCATTAATATATAAAATTAAATAAAAACAAATTTGGTAAATATATCGATTAGAAAAGCCAGTCTCAAACCTTGACCTTGACATATATTGTCAAAATCATAGCCCAAACATTTGAAAGATTTTATACATCGCTCTCTCTCTCTCTCTCTCTCTCCCCCGTTGTTTATTAAAAAATTATTAACAAATAGAAATCTATATAAAATAAGATTCGAATATAGAATAATATAGAATATATTGTTGCGTTCCTCAAACGCCCTTCGAGATATCTCGAAAGATATCCTCTCACAGACACTCACAGTCACACGCGCCCGAAATAAATAGACTCGTTTTGCACAAGATATGTTTTAATGGAATCACGACCTCAAGGAATACAAGAAGAAGAAGTACAATATTGAGAATAATGAGATATTATCTTAAGTCGCGTGACACATCAAATCGTATTGACAGTCAGACTCCGACTGACTTGGCGTCTATAAACAAAAGTAACGCGGACGTTGTTTATTATATCTGCCATGGTGACGATCTCCCGGAAACGTATACGGGGTGATCCCGAGGAAGAGGATTTAGATCCGAGGGGCGTAACACTACCCCCCTCCTTCCAGATTGTCGTCCCGACAATCCGTTACGGAGACTAATGAAGACCCAGGACTGACGCTGATAGGCACCGACGAATCTTCCTGCTCTCCCTCTAGCTGTTGCTAGCAGGTTAACGAGCGAAACGTCTGGTCCCAATCCTTTGCATCCTCTTCGTCCGGACGAATCCTGCTCTCCCTCTAGCTGCTGCTAGCAGGTTACCGAGCTTCGTCCTCTTCTTCTCCGTACCCGAACGGTGCCTCTTGAGAAAAGTTGGCCAAACTTTCCTCTACACCGCCGAGTTGAAAATCCCTGTTGATGTTGTCCTCGTTGTTGTTGTGCTCCCGCTGATCAGTCTTCCGGAGAAAATCGAAGAAAGCGTCGAATCTTCAGACAAGGGGGGGGATATCTTCCGTGGACCCATCGTCCCTCGTGGACTCCCCAAGTCTCTGTCTCGGCATTTGCCCTACGTCTCGTGGGAAAACCACGGATCAAAAACCACGAGAGAGACAGTCTTCTCAATCGAAGAAGAACCAAATGACCATCCTGTCGAAGATGAGACGGTCTTCTCAGTTGAAGAACCAAACGACCATGGAACACGAATGGGAAGTCTCCTTTTGGAAGGTATCAACTATTCGTTGAGCTTCAGCCACAGGAACTTTCTCGGAGAATCCTTTCGTACCGAAGACTTAGAAAAATTTTGAAGATCTAGAAGATCGTCAACTGAAAAAGAAAACAAACACAGAAAGAATTCTAAAACAGACATTTACTCTCACACATTCACACAACACGCATACACACAACTCTTTAATCCCTAACAATTTTATTCAGGCTCTGACCTAACTAACAATTAACAATATCCCTATCTATAAATGGAGCTAGTCTATCCGCGTGAACCACTTTCTTCCGATGTCTTGGTGTCTTCTGAATGCAGTACACCACATCGTTGAACTTCTTCAGAATCAAGAAAGGTCCTTCCCAATTGCTCTGCAATTTTGGAGCCTTTCCTTTAATTCTTCGGGGGTTGTAGAACCAGACTTTCTCTCCCTCCTGAAAAAGAATCTTTCTAACTCCCCTGTCATACCAACTCTTCACTCGAGAAGATTTTGCATCCATCTTCTCTTTAACTTCGGAATGAATTTCGTCTAGTTTTTCTCTAAGAGTACTAGCGAAATTCTCAATTGAAGAAGAAGATTCTGTCTCTTGTGTCCTTGGAAGGTTCCCTCGTAATAAATCTACTGGAAGTCTTAGATCTCGAGCAAAATATAATTCCGCAGGAGTCATTCCAGTAGTTTCGTGCTTCGAAGACCTGTAAGCTAGAAGGAACATGGGAATCCACCGATCCCAATCCTTCTGATTCTCAGAAATATACTTCGCTAAATAGTTTATTATAGTCTGATGTTGTCGTTCGACTTGACCATCAGACTGAGGATGTAACGGGGTAGTCCGTGTTTTCCTAATTCCAAGCAGTTCCATCAATTCGGCAAAAAGTTTTGATTCAAAGTTCTTCCCTTGGTCGGTATGTACCTCCAGAGGTACTCCGTGTCTCGAAATAAATTCGTTGACGAAGATTTCTGCAACCGTCTTTGCTCTAATATTCTTCGAGGGAAAAGCTTCTACCCATTTGGTGAAGCAATCGATGATGACGATCAAATATCTGTTCCCGGAAGAAGTAATCGGGAGCGGACCTAAAACATCCATTTGAATTCTCTCAAACGGATTTCCGACGTTGTAGATCTGCATGGGGGATTTTCCTTTTCCTGTGGGGCCCTTTTTTGAAACACAAACTTTGCAAGACTTGCACCAATTCTCGATGTCTTGCTTGTAAGTCGCCCAATAGAAGCGCTTACGAACTTTTTCCAAAGTTTTATTTACTCCGAAATGACCTCCTGATGGAGAATCATGTATCTCTTCGAGGATCTGTTTCACTCGTTTCCGAGGAACAATTAATTGAAGAAAACTAAACTTCAAATTTGGGGCTTCCCACTTCTTGTAAAGGATTCCTTCCCGAAGAATTAATGCATCCCAGTATGTCCAATAAATTTGAGCGGAAATGTCTCGAGTCGATAATTCGGAACGGGGTGGACGTGTTCCTTCTCTTTTTCCTTGTATTATAATGGCGATGTCAGGATCTTCTTCCTGATCTTTTCTCCAATCTTCAAGATCTTCTCCTTGAAGTGTGAGTCGGGCAAATATCTTTTCGTTTTCCAAATTGCTCCTTCCTTCGACTCTGGCGCAATATTCACAGCCAAAAGTCTCACAAAGTCGTCTGGATAATCCGTCGGCATTCTTGTGAGACTCTCCTTTGCGGTGTTGTACCTCGAAGTCGAATTCTTGGAGTCTCTCCAACCAACGAGCCAGCTGCCCCTCAAGATCCTGACAACTGATCTAGAATATCGTCGATGCGAGGGAGGGGATAGGAATCCTTTACCGTAATGTTGTTGAGTTTTCGGTAATCGATGCAAAATCTCAGGGTTCCATCTTTCTTTTTCACCATGACGGCCGGCGAAACCCAAGGGCTTTGAGATTCTTCGATGATTCCTTCGGTAATCATTTCCTTCATGATTTTATCCACCTCCTCCCTCTGTTGAAAAGGAAACCTACGGGATGCCTGTTTAATTGGGAGAGAGTCTTGCACATTGATAACATGTTCAATTACATCACAACAACCAGCAACAATATCGCAGGAGAATAGATCTTGAAATTTATTTAGAAAATTAGCAAAGATTTCTTTTTCATTTTCTTTTAAATCAATAGAACTCTTTTCGAAAAGACTATTTAAAATAGATGGAATTTTTTTAGGAAATTCTTCAATTCTTAGACATTGATAGTTTTTTAATTCTTTATTACTCTCGAAAACTTTATTAAATACATTGTCTAAATTAATCATTTTTAGAAAATCAGCTCCAAGAATACATTGATCATTTATATTTGCAACAAATAAGGGGATTTCCAAGTAATAATTTCCAATTTCAATTTTTACTTTTACCGAACATTCAATTAAAATTTTCTCCCTATTTGGACATTTTAAAATAATATCTTTTATTGGAGTCTTTATAAGATCTTCTCCTGCGAGTTTACTATTTAATAAAGAAACGTCAGAGCCCGTATCAATCTTAAATAAATAAGTTTTTCCGTTGAGTTTTCCGAAATAAGAAAAACAATCTTTTTTATGGATCCTTCTAATTCGATATTCGGTGAAATCAACAAAATCAGGTATCGGGGAATTAAAAGTCGAAAAAGTCGAACTTTCCCCGAAAAGTTCAACTAGATTCAGTTTCCCTTCGCGTCAGGGCACTGAAATCTTAAATGGCCGGTCTTTCCGCAAGACCAGCATTCTTTCGAAGAAGAATTATTATTTTGTGGCTGCGCTTTTCCCTTCGAGTCAAACCATTTCGAGTCGGAATTCGTTCGCGCGTGATTCCTCTCTCCCCTCTGAAAATCTCGTCTCTCATTATTTTTATCGAAATTTTTATTCCCGTTATTTCCATTATTATTTCCGTTTTCTTTCTTGTTTCCATAAAAATCTCTTTTGTTTCCGTAATTCCCGAAATCTTTCTTTTTCTCGAAATTTTCATCTTTAATTATTTTGATCGCTTTACTTCTTTCGATTGCGAAATTAAGTGAAGTTATCCCTTCTAATTGGAGGGTTCTTCTTACAAAATTGTCAGAAATCGCGGAAATGAACTGCGCGCACGCGATTTTATCGCGGACCTCGTAAGAACATTCGGGGTAAGCGAATTGCGAAAGTCTTTCTAGTTCTGTCCCGAAAGACGCGAAATCTTCCCCGTATTTTTGCTTTCTATTCGTGAATAACGAATAATAATTTTGAGTCAAGTTTCCGTCCCCAAAAAGTAACTCTAGCTTCGATTTTAATTCCGCGAAAGTAAATTCTTCGAAATTCTCTATATTTTCTAAGACGGTTCGCGCTTTTCCTCTGAGGTTCGCGGCAAGAGAGATTGTTTTCGTCTTATCGTCCCATTTGTTTGCGACTGCGATCAGGAGAAATTGGGAGAGGAATTCCCGCAGCGGAACTTTTCCGTCGTACGTATCGGGCTTTAATTTCAAGCCCGTTTTCGCACGAAAGTCGGCGGTCGTTTCGGTCGCGAAAATCTCGGCACTCGCGTTCGTCGCGGCACTCGCGTTCGCGGATCTCGAGGTAGCGCAAGCCGGAAAATCGCCGCGAGTCGGGAAATTATTAGGCGTATCGCCGGAAGCTCTATTCTCGGAAGGACTTAGCTGTTGTGTGTGATGCGAAGAAATTCTTAATTCTAGTTGTCTCAGCTGTTCATCCTTCTCTCTTAGAAGAGCCTCGAAGCGAGCCTGTTGGTATGCGAGCCGTTGGTCTCGTTCATCTCGCATCTCTCGAAGTTCTCGCAGCGCGGCTTGGAGAGCATCCGCGTCGGCGGTCTCGTTGACGGCCGCTGCTCGGCGAGATCGCGTGACTCTGAGAGGATTTTGCGCTGCCATGGATGAAATTTTTCGGGCGTTCTTTCGATGGATCCTTTCGTCCTATCCCGGACGAGCCCCCAAAATGTTGCGTTCCTCAAACGCCCTTCGAGATATCTCGAAAGATATCCTCTCACAGACACTCACAGTCACACGCGCCCGAAATAAATAGACTCGTTTTGCACAAGATATGTTTTAATGGAATCACGACCTCAAGGAATACAAGAAGAAGAAGTACAATATTGAGAATAATGAGATATTATTTTAAGTCGCGTGACACGTCAAATCGTATTGACAGTCAGACTCCGACTGACTTGGCGTCTATAAACAAAAGTAACGCGGACGTTGTTTATTATATCTGCCATGGTGACGATCTCCCGGAAACGTATACGGGGTGATCCCGAGGAAGAGGATTTAGATCCGAGGGGCGTAACAATATTATTGTCAATAAAAAATGTAATATTGGATACAGTTTACATGGATATTATACAGGGTGTCCCAAAGCACCCGTGCCAACGCTCGTGAGAAGGTAGAATGGATCGAGATGAACAAAAAAGTCCAATGCCATTTTGCTAAATTCGCAATAATTATTGCGTTATTAATTAAAATATCTCAGCTAATGAGCGCGTGGAAAGCGGTAGGCCGAAACAGTATGTAAGATGGCTTATTTGTTTACGCGTCTTAGCAACAAATGTCACGCGTCGCTCGCCGCTCGCTGCGTGATTCCACCTCTCGCTCAGATGATGTTTATCGTAATCTATCGCTTCACTATATCGAATCCGAAAGAAATGATATCATTTTCTATCATTCACTATCGTTTCCTGTTAGGAGAGTATTCATTCGTAGGCATATGATAAAATACCTAGGAGATTTATCGTGTTCTATCGTTTTGTTCGAGTTTATCATAAATAAATTATTGAAAATCTTTCGTAATCAATGATGTATTAACGATGGGAGAAATTTAGAGTTGTCTATCGTATAATTACGAAAGAAAACCTTTCATTGTCAACCAACATGTATCAACGATACTTGATATGACATTGATATCTAGGTGTAATTACCATAGAAAGCGCATCGTAATCTATTTTGAAGTCATTAAAGTGGATATTTTTTTATCGTATTATTACAAAGATCGTAGTACATGGCTAAAATCTCGCGCGTCGTAATTCTCTAAGATACTTCACAAAAGGAGAACATAAAGTATCACTCGTGATGAATATTAATCATGATAGACTTCCGTTAATTCACGTTTCGTGAAAAAGGAAATAATAAGAAAGATAAGAGAATTTGATGCTGCAAATAATATACTTACGAAAGGAAACGATTGAGAATCAATCGTGAATTTACGGTAATATTTCATCAATGTAAGATGTATAAGTACGGTACAACACGATTAGAAACAAAATTGTGGATGCTGAAAATGAGATACTTATAAAAAAGAAACATAAAGAATCTATCGTGTAAATTTACGCTTATAAACTTTCGTTAATTAATTATTCACAATTACTATACAATGCAGAAAATGCAATGCAATCGTTTTCTATCGGTTTCTTTTTTTGTCAGGGTTCCGACAAATGTCCGTACAAAAATATTCGATGCACATATTAAAGAGTATAAAGCCTCCGCTAGCGGTTCCCGTAAGACATCTTATTTTGATACATGAGGTAACGATTACAACGTGTAATCGTTGTGTTCTGCTTGAAATGGTTCTACTCATAACTTTCCGAAATAAAATTATTTTGTGGCAAGGAAACGCTATCGTTTCCACACCACCTTGAAATAGATAGCTTGTCGCGTTTTTTTAAAGTGGTTTCCCCAGTAGGCCTAATCCACTCTCAAAATTTAATGCAATAACTGTTCAAAGTCTTCCTCGTGCTTGTAAGCAGAGTTCGGCTTTTCGAGTTATTTGTTGCGTCGCACGGTGCGCCATGTCCGGCGTAATGGTATTAAAGACCGCTAAAATAGCTTCGCGTACCTCATCTTCGGTACCATCACGATGGTACTCGACTAAAACTTTTACGTAGCCCCAAAGAGTAATTGAGTACGTTTAAATCTGGCGACCGTGCCGGCTAAATAATTGGCCCACCTCGACCCATCCACTTGTTCGGAAAACGCGCATTTAAAATTTCTCGTACTTGACGGGAATAATGTGCGGGAGCTCCATCGTGCTGAAAAATCAGCGCTTCCCGCGCGCGAAGAGGAACGTCCTCTAAAAGTTGTTGTAATTCATTCTCAATGAACTCCGCGTACGTCTGTCCATTGAAATGTGGCGGAAGAAAATATGGACTGATCTGAAAACGCCAATAGAAGCGTTACAAAGACAGTGCGAGAGAAAATATTTTTTAATTTATAAGAATATTTACCACTCTGTTCGCAATTACACCTGCCCATACATTTATCGACCAGCGATATTGAAAGGCGCACTGACGAATAGCGTGAGGATTCTCATCTTGCCAGATCAAAATGTTATGAGGATTAAATACGCCATTTGGTGTAAATGTGGCCTCATCTGTCCACAAGATACGGTCGGAAAATGAAGCATTTCGCCGACATTATGGGAGGAACCCTGCATGTATTTTATTAATGGTTATCGAATGCTAAAAGTGCCGTGAATATCGAAGAAAAACTGAAATTACAAAAATGAAAATACCTTCGCAAAAGTGGATGCGCTGTATTTCATCTCGTGCAAGAAGTTGTTGCACACGTTGAAAATGGAATGGGTGCAACCCATTCTCTTGTAAAATGCGATGCACCATGGATCGCGGTACACCAAGTGTATGAGCTACACGGCGTACACTATTATTCGGATTTTCTTCGAATGCACGCAGTACTTTCTCGTCGTCATTAACGTGACGATGTACTAGTACATTAACACGATTTTGATGTTACGCCAGAAGAAATCCTGTTTCTCTAAAATTTTGTCTAAAATTTCCCGTACTCGACGGGAATAATGAATTTTATCGACATTTATTAAACCGACAATTTATTGACAATTTTATCAGCATTTATCGATATTTATTAAACCTTTATCGACCAGCAGTTTTCGATTCATATACTTTGTTGCTAGGACAACACGGGCAATGTTTTCGATTTTAAATGTTTTTTCTCGTTTCTCACGTTTTTACACGTATGTGTGGCGTGCACGTTTCATTTACGTGTTATTATAAAGTGCGCTTTAATAATGAATTTTACGGCGGAAGAATATACAAATACGATTATTTGTTACGGGATGGCCGAAGAAAATGCTCGTGCCGCGGAGCGTATGTACGCAGAACGATTTCCCAATCGTGAGCGGCATCCATCAAAAAGAACAAAAATGGATTATGTTCGACGAGCAAAAGAAACAGGATTTCTTCTGGCGCAACACCAAAATCGTGTTAATGTACCAGTACGTCGTCACGTTAATGAAGACGAGGAAGTACTGCGTGCATTCGAAGAAAATCCGAATAATAATGTACGCCGTGTAGCTCATACACTTGGTGTACCGCGATCCACGGTGCATCGCATCTTACAAGAGAATGGGCTGCACCCATTCCATTTTCAACGTGTGCAACAACTTCTTGCACGAGATGAAATACAGCGCATCCATTTTTGCGAATGTATTTTCATTTTTTAAATTTCAGTTTTTCTTCGATATTTAATTTTAGCATTCGATAATCATTAATGAAACACGCGCAGGGTTCCTCGCACAATGTCGGCGAAACGTTTCATTTCCCGACCGTATCTTGTGGACAGATGAGGCCACATTTACACCAAACGGCGTATTCAATTCGCACAATTTTTTGATCTGGCAAGATGAGAATCCTCACGCTATTCGTCAGTGCGCCTTTCAATATCGCTGGTCGATAAATGTATGGGCAGGTGTAATTGCGAACAGAGTGGTAAATATTCTTGTAAATTAAAAAATCTTTTCTCTCGCACTGTCTTCGTAACGTATCTATTGGCGTTTTCAGATCGGCCCATATTTTCTTCCGCTACATCTCAATGGACGGACGTACGAGGAGTTCATTGAGAATGAGTTGCCACGACTTTTGGAGGACGTTCCTCTTCGCGCGCGGGAAGCGCTGATTTTTCAGCATGATGGAGCTCCCGCACATTATTCCCGTCGAGTACCGGAAATTTTAGATGCGCGTTTTCCGAACAAGTGGATGGGTCGAGGTGGGCCAATTATTTAGCCGGCACGGTCGCCAGATTTAAACGTGCTAGATTATTTTCTTTGGGGCTACATAAAAGCTGCAGTCGAGTACCATCGTGAAGGTGTCGAAGATGAGGTACGCGAAGCCATTTCAACAGCATTTAATACCATCACACCGGACATGGCGCACCGTGCGACGCAACAAGTAACTCGAAGAGCCGAACTCTGCTTACAAGCACGAGGAAGACACTTCGAACAGTTGTTGCATTAAATTTTGAGAGTGGATTAGGCCTACTGGGGAAACCACTATAAAAAAACGCGCCAAGCTATCTATTTCAAGGTGGTGTGGAAACGATAGCGTTTCCTTGCTACGAAATAATTTTATTTTTGAAAGATGTGAGTAGAATCATCTCAAACAGAACAACGATTACACGTTGTAATCGTTACCTCATTAGGCAATTGCTTGGGGCTAAAAAATGACTGTTATTCGGAACTAATTCTTTAGTGGAATTTGATTGATTTATACGATCATTCGACGCTGAAATAAGTTAAAAACCAAAAATGCTATTAAATTAAAGGGTGCACTTCGCAGATATTAACAAAAAATGTCATTTTTCATTGTTTTTGAAATATTTCGAAAACGACGCAAAATACGGAAAAAGTACAATAGAACTTTTTTGTAGGAAATAAAATTAAATAGGTGCATAAAAATTTTTTTTGCAATATCGGAAACCTAAGAAGTAAGATTAAAACTGAATTGAAAATAGCAAAAATTTGAAAAAAAAATTTTTTTTACATTTTTGCGTAAAACTTTGTTTTCATCAGTCTAAGCAATTTTTTGTTCTGAAATAAAAAAAATAGACATTGTAACGAAAAAAATGAATGGTCAAAAAAATTTTTATGACCAATAGTGACTGAGATATCGTTCACGCGAGTTGAATGATTTCGAGTTGAATGATTCAGTCGGTTTTTCAGTGTTTTGCTTTTATTTTAATTTGTTTGAAAGTCAAACGCGATTTTAAATATTATCGATTTAATCCAGCTTCTCGCATTCCGGGCAAACACATAAGCTCGATGTCGGGTCGCGATCACGCGCCGAGAACAGCGTCACGCGCTTTTTCTTTTCGTCAGAGCGCCGAACCTCGCGAGGACGGCACGTGTTCGACACGCGATCAATTACCAGCTCTATTGTCCGAAAAGACGAAAACACGAGGATCGCGCCACATTCCGCGATATATATACATATATATGAATAAGAGAGTCTTCCGGATTCCAAGGCGCGGCAACCGAAGCAGTCTCAACGTAACGCTCGAACCGTGAGATTCACCTGATCGATCGGCGTGTGGCCGTTAATTCTTTCAGTCTGTTCGACTATTCTCTCGTGTCGTTCTTTGCTCGTGTCGTCTTTTCTCTCGTCGTGTGAAGCTTGTGTCGTGTGTTTAGTGAATCATCGGGTTCCTGCTTGAACCGATGTATTTTTTCTCTCGAGCGATCGCGTCGTGATCGCTGCGACACAAGTGACTCTCGGTTTACGGACTTGCCGTCTCGCCTCGTAGTCTGCGAGCGATTTCTTTATAATTGCGACAGTACAAAGTATTCGTTCAACATAAGCAGCGATTTATCAAAGAATTAATATAATTATTCATTAATTTTGTTATATTCGCGAGCTGATGATCGTATCTCCTTCGTGACTGTCCTCGGCCTCGCGCACAAAATTTCCGTCGGCCGCGATCAAGATCTCCGTCGGCCGCGATCAAGATCTCCGATCTTCAAGATATCCGACTCGCTTAAAGGCCGCTTTCTAAGGGACGGAAAAGAAGATCTCCGTTCGCTAGATTGATACGCATCGCTCGCGCCAGCTTGTGAATTGTTATGAAATAAATGTTTATTATAGACGACACGACAGTTCACATTTTCTCTCCCTTCACTGATCCTTCAGCGGATCTTCGGATTCGCGCAACCTACCGTCTTCGCGTTCAATTCTGAACGGATTCCGGCATTCTCTCTCGTCTCTTCAATTATCGCGGGGGCCGATCTCCTCGATTCTCGATCCCCTCTCCCCACGAACATAATTTAATGTAATTTAAACTGTTTTTTATTACAAACATCAATGAAAATACATAACTTTTACACTATAAACGGATAGTTTACTGAATTATATTTTAATTAATTGTTTTTTACTTAATTATATGTTAGGCCATAAAATTGATATTTATTTTTGCTGTGCAAGTAATAAAAATAAAAATATAGTAAAATGATTAATTATAATGCAATTTCTAATTGTTATACTTATAATTATGAAATGAAATTTGTGACGGTTGAAGCCGGTTGAAGACGAGGTAACTAAGGAGCGAGATGGTCGGTAAGGAAGGAACTGACGGAGGAGTCGTTTACCGGCCGGCGGCAGGTTGAGGGCAACAGGTGATGGGGCAACAGGTGATGGCGACACAGGAAAGTCGGTAGGCCATGTGCACGAACACGTGTTGCGACGGACTAGTAGTGATACGCAGTAGAGCGTGGAAGACGTTGCTTGCGAGAATTGCTGGTACAGTGAGAGTAGTGAGAGAATGGACTGGGAAGAGTAATGGCTGAAGGAGTTGAGAGGAATAAGGAAAGGCATGAGCGGGATTGAGAAGAGCATGAAAGGGATTGAGAGGGAGCTAAGGCTATTGAGAGAGAGAGGTTGGAGAGTGCGGAAAGAAGAGGAGAAAGAAGATGACAGGTTAGAGAGCGAGGGAGAGGAAGCGACGTCAGAGGAGGAGACTGTGGGTGCAGATGCAGAGAGCGAGGAAATGGAGAGGAAGAAAGAAGGTGCTGAGAGGAAGAAGAAGAGTGAAGGGAGAGAAGAAAAGGCCGGTGGAAGTGAGGGGGAGGGAGAGGAGAGTGAGGTGGAGTGCGACGAGAAGAATGGGAAAAAGGTGGAGGGAGGCGCAAGGAAGAATAAGACGGAAGAGGGCAAGGAAGGAGGAGAAAGGAAGGAGGGGACGAGGGTAGGGGGAGTGATGGAAGGTTTGAGAAAGGAAATGAGGAACGGAGGCAGGGATGTGAAAGGTGTTAGGGAGGAGGTAGGGAGGGAAGTTTGGAGAGGAGAGGGTGAAGGAATGGGATGGGAAGGAAGGAGTAAGGAGAGAAAAGAGGTTAGGGAAAAGGATGAGAAGGGAGGAGGAAGGGGAGGGATGGAGAGTTGGAGGGGAAAGGAGGAGGGCTTGAGGGGGGAGGAATATGGGAACATACGAGACAGGGTTGAGGAGGAGGGTGAAAAAGAGTGTAGTTGGTGGAAATGTGTGGAGGAAGAGGAAAAGGGGGGCGAGGAGGTAAGGGGGATTTGGAAAAAGGTGAAGGATAAGATGAACAAGGAAAAGAGAAGAGAGGAGGAGAGAGTGAGAGAGGGAGGCTAGAGAGAGAAGAGAAGAACAGGTGAGAAGGGAGAGAAGAAGAAGAAATTTGGTTTGGATAGGGATTGTCCCCCTCTATCCCTATAGAGGGGGACAATTTTGAGGAAAGGTGTTTATGCTTGAGGGTACTATTAGAGAGGATGCTGGAAAGAAAGGTGGCGTTAAGGGGTGTAGAAGAGAGAATTGGGGACGATGGGAAGAACATTCTGCTAGTGGTATTGGATAAAGAGGAGGATAGGGACGAGGTTTTGGAAAGAAGGGGAGAGGTAGGAAAAAGATGGAGCGTGGATGAAGATTTGACGAGGGAAGAAAGGAAAATGAAGTGAAGGATCAAGGAAAGGGCAAGGGTAGAAAGGAACAGGGAAAAAGAGTAGAGTATAATAAAATAGGAGATTATGGGTAGACGGAAGAGAATGGAAATGGGATGAAGAGGCAGAGGGTTGAAGAGAGTGCAAGGAGTTATAAGGCAGGTTTGGGTAGATTATAGGGACGAAGGAGAGGGAGAGGGTCAAAAGAATGAAAGGAAAAGTTTCTCGGATTCTTTTTGTGTGTTATAGAGACCCTGCCGAACTAAGTCATGCTAGGAAGGAGAAAGAAGGAAAGAAGAGGAAGGAGTAAGCGGAAAGAGAGAGGACTTTGTTGTCAGAAGGCAAGGAAGAGGAGGAGAAGAAACTAGGGATATGAAGGAAAGAGGAAAGAAGAGATTGGGACGGGGTGAAGGGGTGTAAGGGGAGGAGATTTAGGAGGGATAGGGACGGGAAGCGAGGGTGGGAGGTGAGTATGTAAGGGTCGCATATGGCCAGGTCGCGTGGGGAAATGGAATTTTATTTTGTAAAGGTTCGGGACCGCTCCTTAAACGCGCCTTGAAAACCCCTAGGGGACTCAATAAAGATGACTATGACTATGATTGTTCCTTGACAAATTGCATAGTCAATGATCCATCCTCATTTAACATCTCTGCCAAGTACGATATCGCTTGAGAGTACTGATAAGAACCAGTGAATAAGATTTGTAAATCATTCTCTGTTAATTCTGGGAATCTCATTAAGTCCTCACTAGAAATACTTTGGAAAATCAGTCGTTTTCGAAGCCATCCTTTTTCTTCCACCTCCGTTGCCAATGTATTATCAACATTTTTTTGAGCTAACATTCTTCGAATTATATCAGCTGATGTTTCAGCATCAAAAATCAATCGTTTCCCAAAAAGATTTAGTAGAAACGACGCAATTTGATAATATGCTCCCACTTTAGAAATCATCTTATTATGAATCTAATTTATCATCGAATTTATGGCCCAAAAGATGATTTTTCGATTTGATCATCCCGTGGACGGCCTCAACAACCCAACGTATTTTTGTTACAAATCGTGATTCGTTAGATTCGGCTGTTGTCAATTGTTTCCGTTTGCCTTTAAGAGCAGGTATCAGTACTCTGAATCCTTTTGCTTCTAAATGAGACTTTACATCGCGAAAACCACGGTCGAGAATAAAAATATCACCTGGCCTCATTAAATTGCACAAGCCATTCGGTTGGTCTATAATAGTCTTCATTATTTCAGCATCATTCACATTTGCAAAATATGGATCTAGCATATCAACAACATATCCATCAGTGGTATAGATTGTGAAAGGCTTACACAATGGCACAAAGATTTTCTTTGGTATTTGTTGTTTGTGCTCTTTTGATGACGTGCATAAGTTCCATCGCAAATGAGTATCAACTTATCATGAGCATCATATAGGATCTTTGCGATTTCTGTCGTATGATTGTTAATGAGATCCTCGCGACATACTGAAGACAATCCAAATTGTGTCGGAAAGATATCTTTCTTAAATGACTCGATAACAGATGAAGAGTAGTCTGACACAAGTTGCTCTCTTTCGAGTTGTAACGTAGCAGCAATCAGTTTGTTTGAACTTCCGGTTCGGAATTTAAATAAAAATACAATAAGGGCTATTACAGTGCGATTAGAATTTTCTCTCATTGATGTCATCATATGACTCATATGAATTTGTTTATATTTTCCCAGGTTAAACCCGTAAATATATATATCTGATCCTCTGATAGACGATTTTTACCTAGTATCAAATAACGTTAAGTTACATTCGTTCACAAAACAATTAATTACATTTTTAAAATCATCTCCACTAATGAAAGCGGAATTAGAGAAGACTTTTATAAGATTTATATTGTCATGATATAGCCGATTTTTTATTAAATGATTTTGGCAACAACGATTTCCTTCCGGAATATAAATCTTTCATTTGATATAAACTTGCACTCTAGCTTCTTGTGGAACGACAGTTAAATTACTGTTTTTATAACAAATACAGCAGTATTTATGGGTCGAAACAGTTCTTTGAACCGGAACCGCTATATATTCTACTTCCGATTCATTTGGATTCGTTTTATATTGAATAGAGACTGATGGATCTGTCTGACTAGATTGTGATACTTGATTTTCATCATTAAGAGATAGGTCTGAAGAATTTTGGGTTAAGTTTTCGATCTGATCATTATCTAAATTATCAATTTTCCTACGCTTATAAGCTGTTACGCGACACTTACCGCAAATTAAATCGCCCATATTGAGAAGATTTTGTGTAACTGCCGAGAATAGAGTCACGTCGTCGGAGGATGTTATCGTTTTTATACCCGGTATTTTATGCACTAATCGGGTGCAAGCGGCACACTTTGGATTTTTTGCGTCAGGAGCATTTGACATTGTTTTTCTGTTCGCCTAACCAAATATTTACAAACTCGCAAAAAAACGAATACACACTGATAACACAAAATTATAGCAAATAGATATTCAAATATTTTTACTTTTTAGGTAATAATAACTATAAAAAATAAAAAGAGATCGATTAGATACAGTCGTCAGAGATAGGTGAAGATTGTTAAACGTTCGGATACTCGTTAAAATGAAACGCGAAAAATGCAAATTGTATATTTTTGGTGTCTCTTTATATACGTACTGAGGCAAGTTTGTTTAATCGTATAATTTTTACGTTACCGAGCGAATCAACATTTGGCTCATTCATTGTTGTCAATGATACGAAAAAACCGTTTGATGGAAATGAAAAGTTAATTAAAACCGTTACATCGAAAAAAAATATATATATACATTTTAAAAATCTGCCAATTTCCGAAAATAATAAAAAATAATTATTGATACTTGTGGAATGAATAATTAACGTATCGACTTACGGAAGACGAGTCACCCTGATCTCGTGTCTAGGGCCGTGTGGATTTTCTCAACCAATTTATAGAAAATACAATTTACTTGAATTGGCGAGTTGACAATTATATCGTCACACTTATTTGAAACAGTAAGAAGCAAAGAGAGGCAATAAATTATACTAATCTTTAGAATGACAAGGAACTAATAATCGAGTGGGATTCGATTGACCACGTTGCTTTTGACCACAGAACCCTCTGATAGGTAGACCTAGTAAAAAACCCTATACACCGGTCAATATAATTGGCTGTGATCAAAAGCAACGTGGTCAAACGGGACGCTCCCTAATAATCAGGGCTTGAAACTTCAAAAATAAAACCGGTATTGTCGTAGTTTCGCCACCGAACCGAGGAACGGCACGACAGTCGCGCTGGGACGAGCACGGAATAACAGCACTCACGGCAGAAATAGGAACTAATGTCGCAAAGCAGGAACGCGCAAAACGTGTGCCGAGACAGAGAGAGAGAGAGTCGTTGAGGGGAAGACTCTCTCTCTCTCTCTCTCTCTCTCTCTCTCTCTCTCTCTCGCACACTCCGTGGTAGTACACCTGTTAGAGAAAGACAGACTCTCCACCGTTAAACAAAGACACATACAGTTTTCGGATAATTCTTGGCATCACAAGTTAGATGGCAATTTATACGGCAGTGCGCATTCCAGTATACTTATATTTCAGTGCCACAAAGAGATAGAAGAAGACCAAAAGAAGACTGAAAAACTAGGATATTCCTGTGCATAATGTCTAGCATCCCGACATATTTTACATATTTTATCTACCTCATAAATCAATTTATAAAAAATCTATGTTGTACATTGCTACGTAAAGATATTTTTAAAAAATCGGATAGGTGTTGAAGCAGTATATGATATCGAAAAAAATTGTGAAAATCTAAAATATTTGTTTTTCAATGTAATTATGATTCAACATTCATCTCAATTTTTTCATGAATGTGTCTTAATAGTATCTAAAACATATTTTTTTTTGAAAATGACCCATCGAACAATTTATGAGAAAAAAAATATTAAATATTTATTTAATCCATTTAACTATCGTCTACCCCTTTGATCGATTTATAGAAAATATATGTTGTAGATTAATGCTCAAAAATATTACAAAAGAAAAAATGGTAGGTGTATCAAGCGCCTATAGTGTTGAAAAAAAATTTTGAAAGTTAAAATATTTTTTTTTTAATGTTGTTATTCTCGAATTTGGACTTCAAATTTTTTTTTAATGCGGCGCAATTGTGCTCACATCACATATTTTTTTCAAAACAATTCATTGAACCGTTTAGAAGAAAAAAATTAATTTCGAAAAAAAAAATTATTTTTTACTATTAAGCACGTGCAGTTTCGAGGCTAATATTTTAGGGAATTGTAAGTTCCATCAATAGTAACTTACAGAAAAAATTTCAGCCCTATATCTGAATAAAATTCCATTAAATCTACTAAAATTCCATTAAAGAATTAGTTCCTTTTAAAAACACCTAGACAATAGCCAACATGTATCAAAATAAGATGTCTTACGGAAACCGCTACTAGCGGAGGCTTTATACTCTTTAATATGTGTATCGAATATTCTTGTACGAACATTTGTCGGAACCTGACGAAAGAATCAAAAGAAACCGATAGAAAACGATTGCATTGCATTTTCTGCATTGTATAGTAATTGTGAATAGTAAATTAACGAAAGTTTATAAGCGTAAATTTACACGATAGATTCTTTATGTTTCTTTTTTATATGTATCTCATTTTCAGCATCCACAATTCTTATTTTGTTTCTTATCGTGTTGTACCGTACTTATACATCTTACATTGATGAAAGATTACCGTAAATTCACGATTGATTCTCAATCGTTTCCTTTCGTAAGTATATTATTTGCAGCATCAAATTCTCTTATCTTTCTTATTGTTTCCTTTTTCACGAAACGTGAATTAACGGAAGTCTATCATGATTAATATTCATCACGAGTGATACTTTATGTTCTCCTTTTGCAAGTATCTTAGAGAATTACGACGCGCGAGATTTTAGCCATGTACTACGATCTTTGTAATAATACGATAAAAAAATATCCACTTTAATGACTTCAAAATAGATTACGATGCGTTTTCTATGGTAATTACACCTAGATATCAATGTCATGTCAAGTATCGTTGATACATGTTGGTTGACAATGAAAGGTTTTCTTTCGTAATTATACGATAGACAACTCTAAATTTCTCCCATCGTTAATACATCATTGATTACGAAAGATTTTCAATAATTTATTTATGATAGACTCGAACAAAACAATAGAACACGATAAATCTCCATAGGTATTTTATCATATTCCTACGAATGAATACTCTCCTAACAGGAAACGATAGAGAATGATAGAAAATGATATCATTTCTTTCGTATTCGATATAGTGAAGCGATAGATTACGATAAACATCTGAGCGAGAGGTGGAATCACGCAGCGAGCGGCGAGCGACGCGTGACATTTGTTGCTAAGACACGTAAACAAATAAGCCATCTTACATACTGTTCCGGCCTACCGCTTTCCACGCGCTCATTAGCTGAGATATTTTAATTAATAACGCAATAATTATTGCGAATTTAGCAAAATGGCATTGGACTTTTTTGTTCATCTCGATCCATTCTACCTTCTTACGAGCGTTGGCACGGGTGCTTTGGAACACCTTGTATATAATATATTTTTTATATATATATATATATATATATATAATATTATATACTGTGACCGCGTACCTCTTTTTAATTTAAGTAATTTTATTTAATTATTTCGGCGAGTCGATCTTGTTGACTCAGGGTACTTCGGCGCGATCTTTAAAGCTCGAGTACTTAAAAGTACTTAAAAAGATACGGAAGCGAATGCCGAAAAATTTTGGGCGCCAAGCACGGAGATTCGTACCACTCTAAAAGATACAATCACGTAAAAGATTATTCATCGATCGCGACGGCAAAACACTTGGCTACTCATGTAACGGAATTTGGTAGAGGGGGTGGTTCGTACGGACGTGGCTATAGAGGATCGAGAATAATGACACATCAATAAATTTGGAATACAATAATATATTAGATAAAAGAAAAATAAAGTAACAATGGAAAAGATAACAATGACTTTCCACGGGCCGAGGTGTTAACGACCTCGAATCTGATTATCGCGATCGAGAGCAAGAAGATTAGCATTACTAAGACAAAAATCTCTATCGATTGTTCGGCACGTGAAATTCTGCTGTGCACGGGGCTTGACCGGGCCTCGACAACGAATGAGAATTTCCCGTGATTGCCGATAGTCGAATTGCGTTCAATCGCGATAGTAACAAATCACCGAAAAAATATCGCGGTCGATGCTTAACAGCTGCCGTATGAATCGATAAATAATCGTAAAGACGATACGTACGCTATCTCAGAAATTCATCGTACGCTAGACTTAATCTTTAAATCCATCATCCAAATTCGGCACACGACAAGAACAACTAATGGTAGCGACAATAGAAACGAAGCAAAATACGCAACAGTACGTATGCGATATGGTCTCGAATCGCTCCCCGTGAGGACACGACAACACACGCGACGCACAGAATATATGCACTTTACATTACACAGTATACGCGACACACGAAATACGCACTATACCCGAAATATACGAAATATACGCGATAGACGAGCTATACGAGTTCGCTGTTTGGATGACAATGATATACAGACGGTAACGACCGTAAGCGGGAAACGATTATGTACAAGATTGACTGTCGGCGGTCAGATATGTCGGGAGAGAGAAAGTACTTACTCGGAAACAAGAGCTCGGATGAGCCGTCGCGCCGGTCAGCCGTCTAACTAATATCTAAACGCGAAAATAATACGAAAAATCCACTCGGACACGATAATTTACGGCAGCGACAAAAATACGGCGCGGCTCATCCGGACCACGATACCTAATAAACGTTTGGCGGCGGTACGGAATGACGCCGTCTGTCTCAATGATATTCGAGGTCTCAGCAGGCTCGTTCGCAGATCGCTTGGCTGGGCTTCCGCTCCGCACGATAGTCCACCAGTGGCGAGCGGAAGGCTCGAGGAGACACACCGGCACATTAATTTGGGATTAGGCTACCTGTGGCGCTTCCGGGTCACAGGGCCGTCGCGCGGCCTTATGGTATCAGGCCCTTCTTTGCTTCGTTCTGATAGTTTTTCTTCTAAGGCGATGGGGATGATTCTTGCGGCAGCTTACAGGCTCGTCCGGCGCTTCTCTCCTTGAGATTCCGAATGCTTTCCGGATCGAATGCCTTATCGATCCGGGATCGTATCCGGGTTAGAGTCCCGGGCCCGCGCATTGGACTCGGCGCTGTAACTCCGTTCCGGGGTTCTCACGCTTCCCGCGCGCAGAGTGGCCTTCCCCGTGTCCGTCGTCCTCGCACCAATTTACGGAATGCCATTAAAAATACGGCAACATCTTTCCCGGCACGGATTATGCTTTCCGAGAATTAATACGATATCCTCATCAAACGTGCTTTTGTTTATTCAGGTTCGGGTTTCCACGCCGCAGACGTTACTCTTCTTCCTCTCGGTATCACCGGTTGAGATCCCGCCGTCCGATCCCGCACTCCGCCGTTACGATAAACGCCAAAAAGAAAACGCCAACGAAAAATCGGCAGTGAGAAATGGGGTTTTCACGAAAAACTGCGAGATGGCGGTTGATCCTGCGCTTGGGTCTCCCTCCCCCTCCCTCCCCCTCCTTTATCTCTCCCCTCCCCTCTCCGCTTCCCTCCCTCCCCTCCCTCTCTTCCTCCCCCTCTCCCTCTTTCTCAGCTCTCCCCCTCTCCCCCTCTTTCTCCCTCTCTCTTTTTCTCACCCTCTCTCTCTCCTTTCTCTCCCCCTCTCCCCCCCAAAACCGTCCGCTGCCGGGCCGTATGGCTCTTGTAACGGGCGGTCGAAAAACGTCACGTCACAATACACACACACACATACACACACACACAAACACACAAACACACACACACACACACACATATATATATATATATATATATACAGGGTGTCCGGTATCAAGCAGACCAACGCTCGTGAGCAGGTAGAGCGTAGTAAACTGAAAAGAAAAGTCTTTTACTATTTTGCTAAATTTGCAATAGTTATTGCGTTATTAATTAAAATATGTGAGCTAACGAGCGCGTGGAAAGCGGTAGGCCGGAATCGGTAGGCATGTACGATGGCTTACTTTTTTACGTCTCTTTACAACGGAAGCATCATCTGAGCGAGAGGTAGAGTCACGCAGCGAGCGACGAACGACACGTGATATTTGTTGCTAAGAGATATAAACAAATAAGCCATACCTTACATGTTACCGATTCCGGCCTACCATTTCCCACGCGCTCATTAGCTCAGATATTTTAATTAATAACGCAATAACTATTGCAAATTTAACAAAATGGTACAGGATTTTTCTTTTCAGTTTACTGCGCTCTACCTGCTCACGAACGTTGGTCCGTTTAATACCGGACACCCTGTATATATATATACAGGGTGCCCGGTAATTGACGGATCACCCGTCGTGTGCAGGTAGAACGAATTAAACTGAGTAGAAAAGTCCTGTACCATTTTGCAAACTTTGCAATAATTAATGAGAAATGAATTAAACAAGATCGGCCAATCCGCGCGAGTTCAAGCGCGCGGCGAGAAGAAACTTCTCATTGTTATATGATACTACGCGCGCGGCGAAAAGAAATAGCTTAATGTTTACGCGGTTGCTCGGCACACGACAAAGTGGGGAGGAGCACTTTACGAAAGACAATGGCTATGTACGAGCGATGCAAAACGCTAGACCTCCGCGTGGGCTGTCTCTTCTCGCCGCACGCTTGAACTCGCGCGGATTGGCCGATCTTGTTTAATTCATTTCTCATTAATTATTGCAAAATGGTACAGGACTTTTCTACTCGGTTTAACTCGCTCTACCTGCACACGACGGGTGATTCGTCAATGACCGGACACCCTGTATATATATATGTACATATATATAGTGCATAAACTATTACACATACTCAGATAAATACACACATCTTTATGTAAGATGTTTAAAAATTTTATAAATTAAGAATATATGAACGTGGAAGAGACAACTTTCTGCACATGTTAAGGCGCGTGCAAACTTATTGGGTATCCTCGTATTGTATCATTATGTAACAGAAATGCGTTACAAATCATGTAAAAGTTGGATACGTGGATACGCAACGGTTTTGATCAATGCCAGTATATACTCAATTTCTAACGTATCCCTTTTACACGATGATGATTTGATGATACGAAGACACGCAACGAGTCTGTACGGCCCTATAGTGGTATCTGTCTACATATACACTCGGCGTCAATAATGCTTTCTCGCCTGAAGATAGCCTCTTTCGAGTCGAATAATAGCTAGACATCGCATCTAATTATTTGAGCATCATAATTATTGGTTCAAGAAAGAACCGGCAACATTGTTTCGGAGCCGTGTCTATCATTTGGCAATTCTAAGTGTTTGCGGGAGATTAAATCACGAGATGTCGCCCGGAAATATAAAAAGAGAAAAGAAAGGACATATTAATTATGTGAATGATAAATAATTATTATGAGATATATTCATAGATATTATTATAAGATATATTCATATAAATTCAGTTACCAGCTGGAGCGCCATCAAACAAATATTATCTACGCCTTGGAAGAATTTTCCAAGCTCCGGAAACAAACCGCCTATCATCTGAGTTTTGATCCGGTTAGGTCTCGTACAATACCAAAGAGTCGGATTATTTCAAAGCAGCCGTGATTAGAAAAGGAGGTATTAACAGAGACAGAGAGATGGCCCTTTTCTATTAGATCTTCTCTATTGGTTAATTATCTTTTCTATTGATTTCGACGTACATTACGATATAAGATCTGCTAAAAGACCATGTCACCCTAAAACTTTTCAAAGTTTTTTGTAGATGACGTTTGTCTAATGGCGTTTTAACTGATAACTGAAATTATATACAGAGTGTTAAAAAATTAGACCAACAATATTCATTAACCTTAATACAAAGATGACATCGTCGAAACATTGATTGTCTCACACGCTCGAAGACATGGGCGTCCGCAGGGAGGGCAAGCGGGGCATTTGCCCCCCCTCTCTGGAAAATGAAAAAATTTTCATAATTATAATTCATTTTATATCTTCAATGCCTACGTTTCTCATTTAACAAAAAAAAAAGAAACAAAATAACATTCCGTGTGGAAATTTGTCCGTGGCAAACTGGTTTGGTCCTACCGTCTAGCGTCCATCCAGTTTTCTTAAGCTAGTTTTAGTTAGTCAGGCGCTAGAAAACATCTAGCTTGCGTGAACATGGCAGCTACATTTCGTCTAGCGTTTGTCCACAAATAAATACACGAAACATATTAGCGAAATTTGGTCTAGCGCCCATTTAGCGTGTTATATTACTTATATACGCGTTATAGGAAATAGAGAAAAATGCTAGCTAGCGCCTGGAAAGGTTACATGTCTATGGGTGACTATTTCCAATGCCTGTTAACTCTAACCGACCATTAAAACTGTCGACAGAAATAGTCACCCTATGGGCTAGATTTCACAGCGTTACATATACAGCTAGGCCAGAGCTGCTCACGACCTGCACATTCCAGATTCCAGCCGATTTCCGAGAGTCAACGCTTATTGTCTCTCCCTTAAGTCTTGAGAGAATCCTAAATTTTAGGGTTATTATATCGTAAATGTAATTAATAATCGAGAATTGTAACTTTGTTGTTAAATTAATTATATAAAAAGATTTTAAAGAGATCGCACTTAAAACATTGACATTTGGGCAGTCAGGGGGCACGGAACCGCATCGCGTTACAGATGCGTCCTACCTAAGGCAGAGCGCCGCGTATCTTGTTTACATCTCGTTGCTAGGATCTCAAGACGTAAGAGGGAGACAATTGCAGATCGTGAGCAGCTCTGGCCTAAGAAAACTGTCTGGCGCCTATCCATACGCGAAACGAAATTTTCGCACGGGATCCTACATAAAATTATTTTCTTAAATAAACGAGATGATTGAAGTAGCCTTTGAGTTATTTTGATTTGTGAATTGAAAAATTTCCGCTTATGATTTATTTTTTATGTACCTTTGTTTTATTCAATTATTTTCTTTCCTTTCTTCGAGGAGAGATAGAGCAATTTTTTAAACAATACACCTTACATTTTTGAAAATATTAAAATATTCTTTTCCTGTCCATAATTGAGCTTAAAGAAATTAATTTTTTTCAAAACATTAATAAACTATAAATATTCGAATAAAATTACTAATTATATTTCGATATGGACATAAGAAATTTTTTTAACAAATTTAGGTTAGAAACTAATGATCAGTCCCAAAATCAATCTTTGGCCTTATCATCCTCTACTTCGTCTGCTTCATCCATTCCTTGTGTTCCATCAACTAGCGCTGACGTTCCATCTAGCATTGTCCCTGAAGCCATACTAGAAAAGTTTGATATTGGCCGGTACATCGGACCTAACTCTAATTTACCTTTTGAAGAGAAACTTCAAGTTTTTGAAAACATATGGGCTCTGGAAAAAAATTACAACTTTAATAAAACCGGTGAGAAAAGGAGCTTCAGATTTGAATGGCTTGAGAATTATGCTCCGTGGCTAGCATATTCAGAAGTTGCCAACGGCGCCCTTTGCAAATTTTGTGTAACTTTTAAACAAAAGGTTTATCGAGGTTTGCAAGGTGGTTTTATAATAAGAAGCTTTAGCAGATACAATAATTTTCATGAAAGCGCACGAAATCATGCTCAGTCCGAATGACACAAACAGGCTGTTACGGAAGCAATCAGTTTGATTGCCATAAAGGAAAAAAAGAAGCTTAGCATTGTCAATATGATTTCCCAGTCCAGGGCCGACATCATCGCAAAGAATCAAAAAAAATTAGAGTCAATTGTTCGGACAATCGTGTTCTGTGGTACCCATGACTTGGCTCTTCGTGGAAAAGCATCGAATGAGAAAAATTTCAGGGACCTGTTAAAATTTCGAGTACAAGCCGGTGATTCGACATTAAAACAACATTTCGAAGAGTGTCCACGGAATGCACAATACACATCTGTCAGAACCGAGAATGAGATAATAAAGATTTGTGAAGAAATAATAGCAAATGATATTGTCTCAAAAACCAATGCCTCCAAATGCTTCTCGATTCTGGCAGATGAGACCAGTGATATTGCTGGAGTGGAACAACTTTCATTAGGCGTCAGATTTGCTAATTTTGATAATGACAAATTAGTTATCAGACAAGAGTTTCTTGGATTTGTAATCTTTAAGAAATTTGATGCCCAATCTATTTCTGAAGCTATTTTTAGAAAAGTGCGAGAGCCTCAATTTAAATATGGAATACTGCATTGGACAGGGATATGACGGATGCTCTGCAATGGCTGGAAAAGAAAATGGAGTTAAGAGTATTATTCAAAGAAAATATCCTAATATTCATTTTGTTCACTGTTCGTCGCATAGGCTATACTTGGTTGTCCATGATTTGAACAAATTTGGGTGAATTTGGAAATACTATTGGAACTATAAAAAAAATAAATTTCTTTAAAGAAAGCAACATCCGTAGACAGCTTCTTCCTTCAATCCCTATGCTATGCGAAACCCGCTGGACGGAGAAGCATAAAACTATTGAATTATTTAAAAGGCACTTAAAAGTAATATTAGAACAATTACATGAAATCTCAGAAGGGACAAGTGGCAAACAAAAATCTTTTTGTTTATATAGCTGTCATTAAACCTGTATTTTTAATTTACCTTTTCATTATGGCAAAATATTCTGAAATACTGGGACCAATTTGTGTTGCTACAAAATAAGCAAATAAATTTGCTGGGTTGTCAGGATTATATTAGGCGCCTAATATCTGTCCTTCAAGATGAGCGGGATCAATTTGGCAACATTTTCACAGAATGCGAAAGCTTCAGTCGGTCAATTGGAATAGATATTACAATTCCTCGGATTGTCTCAAAACAGATCAATAGAGCGAATTATACAACGAATGATGCCAAAGAATATTTCAAACTTAGCCTGTTTTTGCCATATATAGATTCACTCGTTAGTTCTCTTACAATTAGATTTTTTGAGGAAAACAAGTGTATATTTAATCTTTTCCAGTATATATCCATCTAATTTCAAAGCTTTGACACATGAGGAGCGAAAGAAATTGTTGTTAGAGATCGACAAGAGTGGTAGTTTACTTAATGATGATCTAGTATGGTACAAGGTTGTAAGTGAAACTGAGATCAGTAATGTGGAAGACATGCTTAAAGCTGCCAAATTCGTTCCTGCAATTCAACGTGAACTCCTGAGATCTTTATCATTGCCAGTTACTACAGTAACAGTAGAAAGATCGTTCAGCACATTATGGAGGGTAAAAACATGGCTCCGCTCTACAATGTCTGAATCGAGAATTAGTGACTTGTGTATATGAAGCACTCATAAGCAAGTGATTGCAAATGACGAAGAAGGAGTTCTAAATAAAGTTATAGACAAATTCGGCCAGAATGAAAGAAGACTGGTTTTTCTTTTCGATTAAAATTTACTTAAAATTACTTAAAATTTACTTTTATTATTTCACTTTTAAAAAACTTTGAATTATTTTTTTACTTTTATTCTGAAAAAATACACAATATTAAAAAATTAAAGAAAATTAGAATAAAAATTTAAAAAAAATTAAAAAAATAACAAAATACAAAAAAAACAAAAAGTCTCTCGATTTACGTCTACCTTGTCGCGGTGAGGAAGCTTTAATACTAAAAGGTGTATAAATATCAAAGCATACATTTCAATCAATCTGAGTCTGAGTGACATTTTATGTCATGCCCCTCCCCCTGAAAAAAATCCTGCGGACGCCCTTGTTCGAAGACTGCAGGAATATTTTGAATCTGATCTGCAGTAGTTATCCGGGCTAACAATTTTGTTTCTATTTTAATGGGAGTCTCATAATCTTCTTGTGAGACAATCAATGCTTCGATGATGTCATTTTTGTATTGAAATTAATGGAGGAATTTTTGAGCATTTACTGTAAAACGAGTGAATTACTTTTATGTATTTGTTCCGTTTTTTGTTCAAGATTAAAATACAATTTGATTTTTTCACTTATGTTTGTTCATTGTTTAAGTCACAAACTCCTATTTCATACCATGTAGTATTAAAACTAACGTCGGAGAGAAAAATATTATTAACAAAAATGTTTATTTTGAAGTCTTCTCTTTCCCTTTAAAGTTTGTCGGTCTAATTTTTTAACGCGCTGTATGTTGTTATATCCCGAGAAGCTGTACCAAAATTTAACATAACTATAACATTCACCGCGTGATCCGCGAACGCATCGAATAGCGCGCGGAAATTAGGGCATTACACAAAAGTGCAGACAAAGAAGTTCAAATTATGAACTTCTTCACTTGCAGCTGGTATTTGCCTGCATGACCCAACCGCAATACGGATCATTTTCGGACTATCATCAAAAATTTTAGTATATAAGAGGCCCGCCGAAACGGCGAGCCAGTGGAGTCAGTAAAGTCCAGCAATCAGAAAGTCAGAAACAGCCGTTCGATTGAGCTTCCGTCGCAAATCACGTAAATTAATTCACTAGAAATAGTGAATAGAGCGGGTCAAAGCTTAACGTTAACAAAAACGAGACGATACCGTCTTCACGCGAATACCAGTACATAGCGAGTGATAAACAAAAAGTATCACGATAAATGTATTAAATTTACAAGTTACTGTAAATATATAAATTTCATTGTAAATTGAGCTAAGTTAGAGTTCTAGGACCCAAAATTCCTATGTTTTTGAGTTGGCAACAATAATATTATCTCTAATATTTTTTACCATCTCGCCTTACTCCAAGGCACAATATACTTATGAATTTATATTATGATAATTTTTACTATTTACATAATTAATATGTCCTTGTATTTCTTATATTTTCTTATATTTTCAGTACCTCGTGGTTTAACCTCCCTTCCGCAAATACTTAAGGTTGTCAAACTGATGGACATGGCTTCGAAACAACGTTGTCGGTTTCTTCTTGAACTAACAATCATGATGCATGAATAGTTAAATGCGAGGTGTCTAACTATTATTTGACTCGGAAGCAGCTATTTAGGCAAGGCATTATTGACGCCGAGTGTAGCTCGTTTTATATGGAAAGTTGCAAATTTGTGGAACCGTAGAATTATAGGAATTGTCCCGATTGCATACATTACCAATCGGACACGGAGATATTTCCCGATCGGACACAGTCGCGATTGGATATAGTCCCGATCAGATACAATCCCGATCGGACACAGGTTCGACCAGATACAGATCCGATTGAACAAAGTTTCACATGAGTTTGTAATTTTCTGTGCGAAGCGAGGCCCACCCATATCGACCGGTGTTTTCAGTGTGTGTCGAGGTCAATAATTGTACAATTACACATAGATTTGCAACTTTTCGCACGAAGCGAAATTCACTTCACCTCGTCGATAGAAACTGTCCAATTGAGCTTGTGTCCGATCGGGACTGTGTCCAATTGAGACTGTGTTCGATCGGGACTGTGTACAATCGGGATATATCGTTGTGTCCAATTGGTAATGTGCGCAATCGGGACTCACTCGAATTATAGACCTCGTCACATTGAAAGCACCGGGTAATAAGAGTTGTACCTCGCTACGCGAAAAGTTGTAAACCTATGTGGAACCGTAGAATTATAAATCTCGTCACATTGAAAGCACCGGGCGATGTGAGTTTTATTGTGTGTATTTCATAATAAATATTGTATACAATAAAGAAATTATAAATTTTGATAAAAATTGGAGAGCATTTCAAGCTATAACATGTTTTTGAACGCTCTATATAAAAGTTTGTTTATTTGCCTAAGTGTGTATGTGTAGTATGCATAGTAATATACATATAAATATTAAATTTTTCATTGATAATCTTCATTTGAATTTTATTTTATGATCCTTTATTTGTTAATAATTTTTTAATAAACAACAAATGACGGATAATATCTTTCAAATGCTATTCAGAGCTTATGACTAACAACATATGTCAAGGTCAAAGTTATAGGAGGGAGGCTTTTCTAATCGATTCACCACAAATATTACTTACGGAACATATAAGGGAAATATTGATTTCATACAGTCCAAAGGCAGTAAATGTCAAATCCTCGTGGATCAATTGAAGTGAGAAATGTATCACCTGAATGAGAAAGAGATAGAATTTATATATAACAAGAAAGTATTCAACAATTTGTTGTTGATAAAATTTGTGCATATAAGTAATCTTACTTTAGTCCGCAATGACTTATGTTCCAGAAAAACATTGTGCAAAATTATTCCCATTTGCTTGAACTGTGTAAATTCACAATAGAATTTTATACACACACATATATATATATATATATAATTATATCATGTTACATATATTTCTACATTTAATTAATACTCAACTTCATTTCTAGATCGCTGACAAACGTAGCTGATATATGAAAATCGAAAAGCGTAGCAGGATATGAAGATCACATGAAATATTAATATCTCGGTATTGCTATTGTCTGTCTTCATGTTATGATACATATTATGCAGAAGAAGAATTATAGCATTCAAGCATATGGCAGAAATGATCAAAAGCTGCAGACCAAAATTTTTATCGATCTGGTAGTAAAAATATATTTTTATTCATGAGAATTACACCGAAAATAACTTCAATTTAATATAATATAGAGTTCCTTATAATATATTACTGATTACTTACTATATAATTATTGATTATATCTTTATTTAAGTTACGATATAATCAATAAATTGCAGATAATATACGGATAATTATATAAATACCTTTGTCGCTAAAACATATAATCCGTGATGAATATGCTGAATCAAAGAAATCTTGGTGATTACAGTGTAATTGCATTTATTAGACATGTTTAAATTCGTTGTAAAATCGATATAAGAAATCGATAGATTCTCCCTCGAATGCTGTATCGCTATCTTATTTAATTCGCGAAATCTTAAATATATATCGTTGACATAATGAGTAAATAATCCATCTATAAATAGCAGGCAGGTTATGGAATACCAGGATTGCAAAGAATAGCATATCAATTGATATGAATTATTCGTGATTATATCGTAAGCATATTTCATTATGGCAAATAATGCCACTATCATTGTGACAGCATCCTGCAGATACTCCGCGAGGAAGATATCCTTTTTCGAAAATCGTGCGCCATACGACCTGAAATATAAAATAATGAATACAATATATATAAAGAATCTACACAATAAGAATATTTATGTGATTCGTATTCCCATTTTTATATAGTGTTGTATCTATAGATATGAGGTATATCATAAACATATATAAATAGACCAAGCATTTATATAGTTTTCCTATAGAAACTGTGAAGTTGACTCCTAGAGAAACTATGTGTTAAAGAGACATCTTTGTGTATCCTCTTGTTTCAATCAATGGCAAGTACAGTACCTTGTCGGTGACACTGTTGGTCACTGCCTTAAAGAAAGAGAAGAGGATACTCAAAGATGTGTAATCTTGTTTAACAGTTTTTCTGTCAACTAGCCGACTTCATTCTACAGATTTGAATGCCTGGTCTATGGTATAAATAGACGGAACATTGCCTATTTTTCTCTAGAAGAACATAATGCCTGCGAATGTTAGGGGGGACTGCAAGAGAATAAGACATATACGGGCATTCTTCTTGTCTCTTCGCATATGCATCAATTGTTAGTTTTATGATAGTGCAGATAATGCAGGTAGTGCAGGCATAGCGTAGTTCAATGTAGTTTTAATTTTACCAAGATTCCGAAACAGCAGCGCACACGCAAAGAGACAAAAAGAATGCTCGTGCACTTCAATCCATGCGCAAAAAGACAGAAAATTTCTGTACACTTCCTATTCTGTCGCAATCTCAACATTCGCTGGCATCAGTTTGATGGATATAGATTTTTTTATTGCTTGCTATATACGCTTGTACACAAGAGAGAGTAAAAATCACAAGAGAGCGCAAGAGTTCGCGACAGAGGGTGCACGTGTGCACAGGACTACAGGGCACTTTAACGCGGGTACGCACGCTAAATATAAATGAAATTTCATTTTACTTATACATATGCTTATACGATCAAATTCCTAACACAGTTCAGCAATGGCATGCTCCGTCTATTTATATTATATTTATGATTGCATCTAACGCGCGCAAAATGTGACTGTCCGATTCTGAATCTTATTTGTCAATAATTAATGGAATTCCCCGGAATGAATGGCTGATTTTCAACGTAAAAATACTCTTATTTAAACACAATTAAAATTATTTGATATAGTATCGATTTTACCAATTGGAATAAATATGGGAACTGCCTAGGAAAACAACAATCCTGAACAGCTTTGTCGTGAAAAAATTCAAAATTAACTGTTTTCGTTTCATTATCTTAAGCCTTTACTATTCTAAAGGCAATTAAATATATGTATAGTCAACTCTAATGTTCTGGAGGGAATGATTTTCTTTGTCATTTTAACTCTGTTTGTAATTGCACATTTTTGCTTATAGATACAAGAAGAAAAATTCCATTATGGTACTATATAAGCGATTTCGACGATAACTTTCAACCAAGAAAAAAATCACCTCACCCAACACGTAAACGCATATATTGTAAGATACATATTAAATGTATGTTAAGTTATACACTGTAACGTGACATTTTTGGCTGTCCGTTATAAGAGCCGAATGGATCGACCGCGAACGGTATTTTGGGGGGCCGGCGTTCTCCTGGTTTAGGGAGAGAGCGGCTCGAGGGCGAGATCGAGCTGGATTTTATACTTTTCTTTTTTTGTGTATAATTGTGAACTTCTAGCGAACTTTAGAGTTTGGACAACGGCAAAGACGTGGGTGACGAGATCTCACCCGGTGGATGGCGCGCAATCAACTATCAACAGACGTCGAAAGTGAGTGGAAGCCCAGGATACGCGAGAATCCACCAGGTAACGCAATCTCTACATATTATCTCGCGATGGAGTCTAATTAAAAAACGAGAACAACTGCTGCCGTATTTTAAAAAAGACCGCTTTCCACAGGTTCGTCGGAGGCACCAAGGGATGCGCACGCGAGGCGCGTGAGAGCCACGATATGGAACCGCAGCGCTACGCTCGAAAGTGCGGACCGGATGGAAAATACACGACGAGGCACTCGATCCACGGAACATGCGACGTCGTGAGGAAAGAGACGGGCCGAGCGAGGCTGCAGGCTGCCAAAGATTCACGCCTCCAATGTCCTGCAAAAAGCGGTACAGAGATCGGAACATAGATCGTTATTACAACCACGAAGATTGCGAGGATCGCGAAGGCTGTGAGATGGCCCTGAGGGATTCGGAAATGCCACAAGTGGCCTAATTCTGACTTACTATGCCGGCATGATTCCTGCGAGTTGCGGGCCTTTCACTTATCACTGTTTGGCGAACCGGCGAGAGCGACGGAGGTCCCATGAAGATTGCGAACGAACGAAGTGCGCGACGATCGCGAGAGCCAGAAACCAATAAGACAAACGTCACTTATTTTCTAACCCCACCAATTTGGAGTAATAAAGTTCGGATGAGTCGCGTCGAAAATTAATAGTTGTCAATTACTATTCCGTTTCCGAAACTTTTCTGTATCGCATTAATTTAGTATAAACAACCGATCGGCTAAATGCCTTATCCAAACTGACTTTTTCGCGTAAGTATTCTCTCTCTCCCCCCCTCTCTCTCCCTCCCCCTCTCTCTATTATATTAATTTTTATTTATTTTAAGCTACTTTGTTGCAACTATCTTAGGATCTCCTAGTATGTAAGATGTATATTGTATTCTTTTTTGCTGAAAGCTTTTATGAGACCTGTCCCAGAGTATAAATAGATCAATTTTTCTCCCTCCCTCTCTCTCTCTCTCTCTCTCTCTCTCTCTCTCTCTCTCTTAATAGACTATATTGGCTCGTAAAAACTGTGAAGAAAATAAAAGATAAAACAGCATGTAAGAAGGAAATTAAAACGATGGGCAAAGAAATGGTTCGAGAAGAATTGAGAGATATTAAACAAGAACTGGCAGACTTGAGAAGAATGATACAGAGAGGAGCTTGTGGACCGTTAGGAGGAGCGCAAAGAAGCTATAGTGAAGCAGTTAAAGAGAAGAAAAAAAATATTATAATTGTCAAACCCAAGGTGTAACAGGAGAGTGAAGCAACTAAGAAACTGATAAAAGAAAAGGTAGATATAAAGAATATAGCTATGGGAATAACGAAGCTGAAAAAAGGAAGTAAGGGAACAGTGATTCTCGGTTGTGAGACTGGAGAAGAAATGAAAAAAACTAAAGGCGACGGTACAAACCAAGCTGGACAAGAATTTCAAAGTTACTGAGTCACCGCGGATGAAACCTAAAATAAAAATTGTTAAAGGATCTTTGAAAAATTATAATCGACCAAAACTAGCCAGAATGTTTATTTATTTGTTAACAATACGACGTTTCGATCATATGGTTGTGGTCCTTCTCAAGTATAAACTAGAATAGTAAAATTGATAATTAGATTTTTCTTTTGACGGTTTGGATAAGACAACAATATACATGAGTAGATCGTGAACAATTTGAGTACATACAGTTTAAATAAAGAATATAAAGATGTAAAACTTAATTTGTAAACTTCACATGTCACAGTTGCAATTCCTTAGCAACTTGCCAAAAGTGCAAAAGAGAGATAAAACATTGTGTCAGTGCGAGACTTCGTCAAAAACTGAGTATGTTAAATCAAAATTAATAATAAACTACACGACCTTTATTATTTTGTCGTAGATGTTGTTTAAACTATCAGTGTCTTTCTGTAGGTTAATTGTATTGTTAGATTTTTTTCGCCTTTGATATCTGTTTCGAGAAGGACGAGCCGTTGCTGCCCTGCGGAACCTGAGAGAGCCACGGTGCCGGTGAGGTTGCCCTCCGTACTTCGTACCACGTGCGATCGCATCCGGGATCGCGACACTCCGTCGACGTGCCGTATAATTTCTTTTGTGTGATTTAGTGCATGGGTACGCCCGATAATTAGTAGAGTTTTTTTTTGACGACACGGCCACGTCGACAAGTAGCTTTGATCCCCGGAGCCTGCAAAGCACAGACCTCGTTTATTGTATTTAATTGTGATATCGCGATCGCGTTAAAGTATTGATGTTTCTCTGGAGATTCGCGTCGCGAATATTTCGTTGCATGTAATTAAGCGTCGTATGGCATGTCGAAGTACGTAGTGTGAATGAGATAGAGTGATTGAGCGTCGTGTTAGACGCGTGCTATTGCGTGAGCCGCCCGTGAAGCGTGAATGTGTGTAAGAGAATTGCATCGCGTTGCCGTCTTTGTCGGCGTCTCGATTTCGCTTATTCTTCGCGTCGGTATCGAAAATTTCGCTACGACTCAACACGGCTGGCGAGGCCGTGGTAATCGAAAATCGTCGTTGTATCTGGAAGTCGGGAAATGTCCGACTTATAATTCCACGCCGTTGTGAGAGAATTTGATCCGTCGGATCGAACATCCAGTCTCGTATGCGAATCGCTACCGCCGAGCGCGGCGAGTGTGAATGCTTACGTGCCGTTGTTATTTCGTTTTGTCTCGCGAATATTATTGTTATCAACGATCCTGTTTAAAGTTTATTCACGCATCTTGAGTCGAGCTTAAGATCTGTTAATATTATTAGTTCTGTTCGCCGATTTTCTCGATCCGGGATTGTAATAACGTTAATTTTCCGCATTTCTTGATGAATGTTTCTCATCACCCCTTTATTCACCCTCAATTATCTGCTTGTCATTACTCACGAACCGGTTATCATCCGTTGTCTATACTTCTTTCTTTTATTACTTTTATATTTAACTAAACTTCATCATTTTGCCTCTCTTCTTATTAGTATCTTTAATTGCTTCTAATTCACTATTATATTGTAATAAACCCGGCTTTATTTACCTTATTCATTTGCTTTTTTTTGTGTTCGTTACCGTTTGTATTGTTTGTCCGTTTTTAGTGCCTATCGTATCTGTCGCCTCCTACCTAATTTCGCGTCCCGTCAACCAACACCCTGCCCCTCTGCCGTTAGGCGAGCTAGCCCGCCCGTGGCGAACACCGGTAATTAATGTTCGCGTAATTTAGCGCGATATCGCGAATTGACGCGTGAGAGACCGCGTCTGGCGCCCAATCTTCGGTTTTCGCGCGATACCTGAGATTCTCATCACGGCCCGCGTGGAACTTCTACCAACCCGTTCCTTTTCGGCGCGTTTTCATTTCCCTTAATCCTTTCGCCCCTTTTTGTCGGCGACTTATCCGCATAACTCTCGCGTTCAATGAGCGAATTCCCCGTCGTTGGCGCATAGATAAAGAACCACGCGACGGCGATAGCGGGACGGCAATTCTGTTTGTTCACACCGGTAAGAAAAGTCGTTGCAACATATACATATATGTATATGGTGTGACGTTGCCGTCCCGCGAGCGCGTCCACCGAGTTCCTCCCTAAGCGCGAAGCGCGGACCGAAGGGCCGCGTCAGGCGAAACCTAGCGAGAACCGTGCCGCAGCTTCCAGAGAGGCGTCTGTTACCGTTGATTTCTTTCGAGCGTTATAGAATTTTATTTTATTTTTTTTGGTACGAGCGAATGAGTACAGAGGCAATCGAGGCAGAGGAGAGACTGAAGGCCTGGCTAACGGAGAGATTATACGGAGATCGCGGGAGAAGAGCGAGCGCGAAGGAGAGCGGAGAACGCGGAGCATGAACCGGAAAGGAGCACCAGAAGCAAGACCCGTGGCATCCGGCAGGAGAGAAATCAGCTGGGGAATCTTTGCGCCGGCCCTGTCCAACGGGCCTTAGCCAAATAATAATCGGAATACCGCGGGTACCCACGCCCCCGACACGGCTTTGAGCGTGTCGCTTACCGGCGTTGTCGCGTGCAGCCGCGTGATTGGCCGCGATAACACGCACCCCGCGTGCGCAGCCTTGGGGAAGGCTCAGAGCCATCGATCCTGGATCGCAAGAATCCAGGAATCAGCCTGTCGCGATCCGTGCTGACGAGAGGAACTCGGACCGCCGCTGCCGTTTTAGTTTCTGACTGCCGATTGCCGTTTCGAGAAGGACGAGCCGTTGCCGTCCTACCGAACCTGATTGAGCCAAGGTGCCGGTGAGGTTGTCCTCCGTATTTCACGCCACGTGCGATCGCGCCCGGGATCGCTACACTCTGTCGACGTCGCCGCAATTTCCTTTTGTGTAATTTAGTGCGTGGGCTATGCCCGATAATTAATAGACTTTTTGGTCACGCGACGGCGCCGACAAGTGGCCTCGATTCCCGGAGCTCTCAAAGCACAGGCCTTGTTTATGATAGTTAATTTCTTTTGACCGCGCGATTGTGTTGAAGTCTTGTCTCTCTGGAGATTCGCGTCGCGGATCTGTCGTCGTGTCTGGATTATGCGTCGTTACTGAATGTCGAATGTGTGTCGTACGGTCGAGAGAGAGTGATCGAGTGTCGCGTGAGATAGGCTAATACCTGCGTTGTGGAGTCGAATGCGAGCGTGAATGAGAAAATTGCGCCGCGTCTCATAGCCGCCTTTGTCAGCGGATCGAATTCGAGATTGTTCGGTCTGTATGGAAAACTTCACAGCGGTCGGCGAGGCCGAACGACTGTAGATCGTTGTTGTAATTTGCCGTCGGGAAATGTCCGACGTATGATATTCCGTCGTTGTAAGAATTTCGTAAGAAGTTCGCCGAGTCGAACACCCAGTCTCGCAAGTGTATCGGACGCGGCGAGTGTGAATTATTTCGTGTCGTCATTACAATTTTTCTGTCATTCTGCGAGTCTAATTCTGGTCGGTGCTTGTTTCAATGTGATTTACGAATTATTTTCCTGTCAGGTTTAACGTCTTGCCATATCATTCAATTTATTCGCCGATTTTCCGATCGGGGATTGTCGCTTACTTTATATGCTGCGTTTCTTTATTACCATTAATTATTTTTTTTCCCCAACCGGTTAGTAACCGTACTCGTTTATTATTCCGAAATCATTTATCCGAGATTACTCCTGCTTTTTTTTCTTTTTATCATTCTCCTTACGCGAATTATACTATTTTCACCTATTATCATTCACAACTATAATTAAATTGTATCACCTTCATACCGGACGATTGTTATTTTTACCGGAACATTATAATTTGCACCTGCTATCATAACTCTTTTCAAGTGAAGCAACTCGTCAATCTATTATAATAAGTACGCTTTTATTCATGCTAGTTATTTATTTTTTTTTCTCTTTGCGTGTTCGTTGCTGTCTGTACGTTTGTCTGTTTTTATCGTTCTCCGTACCCGTCGCCTCTTGCTAAGTCTCGCGTTTCGTCGACTAACACCCTGCCCCTCTGCCGTTAGGCGAGCTAGCCAGCCCGTGGGCCAGTGTGAAGTTAGCACCTCATATTCAAAAATCAAAAGTTTTATCAAGAGTTATGTTTGCACCCCAAATAGTTATATAGTTTCTGATAGGTTTTAGAAATAGTTCTGGCGAAATACCTAAAAAAATTGCATCTTGAAAATATGAGGTGCCAACTTCCCGTGGCACCGCAATGGCGCGAAAAACGCCATTTAAACCATCGCATCTTATAGTTCTCGAAGAGTTCTACAGTTCCCTATACATTTTAACAATATTATATAATATTATATAATACATTTTAACAATATTATATAATTCCGACCGCCAAATAATTTAAAACAATTTTTTTATCTGGAAGCTGGCGTCTCATCTTCCGCTAAAAGAGGCCAGAACCTTTTTGTTTTTGATTTTACAGCTTCGGGCCTGAATACTTATCGATAGAACTCTTCAGGGTGCAAATAGGACTCCCAACAGAACTCCGAAATTCCGAAAAAAATTTTACCCTCATAAAACAAAAATTTCGGTTTCGCGACTTCGATCAGCGAGAACTTTTTTATTTCGCACCTTAATATTTATCGATAGAACTCTTCGGGGTGCAAATAAAACTTCCAACAGAACTCCGAAATCCAAAAAAGAATTTACCCTCATAAAACAAAAATTTCGGTCTCGCGACTTCGACCTTTTTTTTTTTGACGCAGGGGAAATGCATTACGCATACCCTATCGCCTCGGGAAAGGCAAATAGAGTTATGTGGGACTCTCTACCAGTGGCACCACCCGTCTAGTGGTCCCTCCTATGGTCGTAACCATCTGAGGTCCCACCAGCGGCAACAGCCGACTGGTAGCCTACCAACTAAAACCCCTGCGGGTGTCCTTCGCGGGCATTACTAAGGGGCGGCGAGGATGCTGGATTCCATGCCGACTCACCGACCCCCCGCCGATCTTTCTCGGGGAGAGGGCCGCTTCTATAGAGCGAGAACTTATTTATTTCGCACTGTAGCGCTTTGAGCCTTAATACTTATCGATAGAACTCGTTAGGGTGCAAATAGAACTCTAAACAGAACACCGAAACTTTGAAAAAAATTTCACTCCTATAAAACTTAATATTTTCGGTCTCACGACCAGCGAGAACGTTTTTATTTTGCACCGTAATGCTTGGAGTCTTAATTTTTTCAATTTTTATTTTTTTTAAATTTTTTCGTTTTTTTTTAAATTTTTTAATAATTAATGTTAATATTAGGTGACAACCTTGTTATATTGTATGTAATGTACTACACCTACCCCCAATATATAATTTATATAATTTAATACAATGATTTTTGCAATAGAATTTAAGTCATGCTTAATATCAAGCCGTCGATTTACATATCTATTGTCTAAAAATATGGAGGAATCTATTATTATATGTTTGCCATAGGTAATACAATATTCTGCACCACATGTACGGCACATTAAATTTAGATCTTTTACGTCGTCAATAGCTTTTTGCATATTTTGTAGACCATCTTGTAATAGTACATCTATATTTACATTACATGTTATCGTTTCGCGTGTATTTATAGCGCTGCAAGAGCAAGATTTATTATAGATGTAACTCGGTTCATTTTTGAAAAGATATTCTGCTAAATGAGCAGCATTGCAATCAGCGTTTAATCGCTTAATATTACGTGTGTATGTTGTAATCGCATCAGAAAATAAGTGTAAGTTTTGTAAAATGGTAGCCCATTCATTATAATGTATTGAAAGTAATCTTCCATGTTCTAAAATAGAATTTGCCAATCGAAAGATATCATTCGAAGATGACTAAAAAGCGTTTCGATATGCTGTATGCGCCACAATTGCACTGATGACAAGCTGCAAAATAGAATCGAAAGCACATGTTTTTTGAACTGTCATCATTAATTGTCCTTGTTTTACTGGTCTACACTTACTACCATTAATAACAAGTGGTAAATTAAACGATTTACTATTTTTTATAAAATCCCACTCCGAACATTTATCTAAATAGGATGCCTTAATTCGTTTTTTTGGAGCAGGTTTTTGAGGTGCTTGCGAACATTCATCGGAAATGTTTTTGTTTGTCGAACTCATCAATCCGTGCCAATTCTTACAGACATTCCAAACATAACCTGCTTCGTGTGATTTATTCGGGCTTATTAAATTGGTGTCGTCTGAGACATATTTCGTATTAGTTACGTCTGACAAATTTTGAAGAAGTGGTTCACGAGTTTTATTATTATCATCCTCGGATCTCTGCTCTTCATAGATGCAAACTGTACTTGTACTGAGGTTGCTTGAATTATTTTCTCTCGAATTATTATAATCATAAAGTATATTCTTATGCTCATTCAATAACGTATCGTGTGTTACATCGTTTTGAAGCTAAAATAATTTTTGCATCCAGAAAATCTAAATGTTGTACGACGAATTTGTCAACTCTCATAAAAAGTTGGCCTTTAAAGGCTCGATTCTTAATGTTCGAAAATTCCGCTTCGACTGAAGATGTCGCAATTTCGCCAGACCTTTTGAAATGCGGTCGCATTACACCAGTCTATACAAGTAAATACGGCATTAGACGTGTTTTTATTTGCTTAGCAAATTCTGGATTATAACACGCGTTTATAATACTACCATATTCTGACTCTTCGACAATTTGTTTCGCGGAATCGAGAATAGAATTGCTCCAATTTATCCAGTTGGTAGCATCAGCATTTGTTTCATAATCATTAATAGGATATTCAACTTCTTGATTTACATCGTCATTATCATTATTTATAACAGTTTCTATTTTAACATCGATATTACCTTTAATCATATTATTTAGATATTGCATACGTACATCAGACGTACAATGACTTTCCTTCTGTTGTGCAACCTATAGTTTTGCTTAGTGCTACACTTAATAATGATTCCATAACATACTCTATCTGTGAAAGTATCCATTTGATAAATTTGACTAATGCAGCGAAGATTAAATGCTCGTACCAACGTTTTATCTTTACCCTTTGAATACTTCCATTTTGCCACCATATTAATCAAATGACTAACATCTAATCTTATGTAGCAAGTTGGAAGCAATATTTTGTATTGTCAATATTTCCTAAAACTGCACTGGCGTAACATTTTTGTAAATAGTCCCGAAAATCTACGCATTTTGCAAAAACTTTCAAGACAATCAAAATAGCAATCAAAATAGCCCATCCAAAATCAGATACAACAGATACGTGGGGCAGGGACACCTTTGGCGATAATATTGCATAAAAAGAAAGCGATTATCATAGCTCTATGATCAGCCGAAACCATTTGGAATACTGGCACACTGCCATCTTTACTAACCAGTACGCACTGATACAAAAATACTGGTGAATCCTGTGTTGATCCGCGTTTGATTACATATGCTGCCTGTGGCGTCAATGGTTAAAGAGGCTTCTGGGTTCCTTTTACACCTTGTTGTATACAATAGCTGTTGCTCAGGGCTCCAATACATGCAATAAAAGGGTAATAAGCCAATATTGATAATTGATCCTGTAGATTTACTATACTTTGCATTATTTAACAAGTTTAATACAGGATTACTAAATATCAAACCGTGTTGGTTTAATAATCTTTCTTCTTTTGCTTTACGCAAAACTGCAAAGGAAGGAAGTATCGGAGGACTTTTGTCTCCGAATTCTTTCAAACGTTTTCCTTCTTCTCGGCGGAAAGTAATAGCCTGTTTACGTTGCTTAATCATTATATCGGCTACTATCGCACGCCGATCACCTTTAAGATGTCGTTTTTCGCCAGTATGCTTTAGGGAACATATATTTTTCACTTTGCATTTAAAAATTACATCTGTATTTTCAGTTGGAATCTTGAATAATACGCATTCAATAATTGCAGTACATTCTATACAACTGCCTCGAAAAAATATATAACAACGCGCTTCATTACTAAGATGGACATTGTGTTTTTTAAACCTAAAAACGCAATCAAGTTTTTGTTGTTGCCACAGTCTTTCTGCTATAATGTCTGTCCAACCAGATTGTAAAGTCCAATATACGCGGTTATTATATATTTTCTTTTTAGGCTTCATCATCTGCCATTTTTCTGCAGATATAATAATATTAAAATCTTTTTGTCATAAGTTACCGACGATGCAGAGGTATGCATAACGGTATCTTCGGAGTGAGAAGTGTCATTTGCGCTTCTATTATGAGACGTGATGCCAAAATAGTGCTGCAACTGATTTTAACCGATTTATAACCGTTGCGATTTTCGCGTACAATTACATAAATATGCTTTGATGTGATATTAGAACCACGTTCACGCATTTTATGCGAAATGGTAGTATAAACAAGCGCAGTAGGTGGATATGGCTTGCCATCATCGTTAAGAGTACGACATTCATCTTGTAACAAGATTTCTAAAAGAAGAGATTTGTCATACATGATTCTTATGAGCAGAACCAAGCACGCTGAAATACGCTGATATTTCGGCTATTCTTAATTGGTTAGCATTGAAAAAAGTTTCTCTCGCAATGTTTTACAGCGTATATAAGCATATTTCAGCGTGTTTGGTTCTGCTTATAAGAATCATATACGACAAATCTGTTCTTTTAGAAATATTGTTACAAGATAAATGTCGTACTCTTAACGATGATGGCAAGTCGTATCCACCTTCTGGGCTTGTTTATATTACTATTTCGCATAAAATGCGTGAACGTGGTTATAAATATCACACCAAAGCATATTTATGTAATTGTACGCGAAAAAATTGCAACGGTTATAAATATCAGTTCCAGCACCATTTTGGCATTACGTCTCATAATACAAGCGTAAATGACACTTCCTATTCTGAAGATACTGTTATGCATACCTCTGCATCTTCGGTAACTATAGATAAAAAGAAATTTAATATTATTATATCTGCAAAAAATGGCAGATAATAAAGTTTAAAAAGAAAACAACCGCATATATTGGACTTTACAATTTGATTGGACAGACATTATAGCAGAGAGACTGTGGCAACAACAAAAACTTGATTGCGTTTTTAGGTTTAAAAAACACAATGTCCATCCTAGTAATGAAGCGCTTTGTTATATATTTTTTCGAGGCAGTTGTATCGAAATGTATAGCAACTATTAAATGCATATTGTTCAAAATGCCAACTAAAAATACACAAGAGATTTTTAAATGCAAAGTGAAAAATATATATGTTCCCTAAAGCATACTACTGGCAAAATGAAACATCTCAGAGGTAATCGGCGTGAGATAGTAGCCGATATAATTATTAAACAACGTAAAGAGGCTATCACATTCCGCCGAAAAGAAGGAAATCGCTTGAAAAAGTTCAAAAACAAAAATCCTCCGATACTTCCTTCCTCTGCAGTTTTGCGTAAAACAAAAGTAGAAATATTATTAAATCACACGATTTGATATTTAGCAAACTTGATTTAAACTTATTAAATAATGCATTGCATATTAGTCATTTGATTAATATGATAGCAAAATGAAAATGTTTAAAAAGTAAAAATAAAACGTTGGTACGAGCATTTAATCTTCGTTGCATTAGCCAAGTTTATCAAATGGATACATTTACAGAAATAGAGTATGTTATGGAATCATTATTAAGTTTGACACTAAGCAAAACTATAGGTTGCACAACAGAAGAAAAGTCATTGACGTCTGATGTACGTATGCAATATTTAAATAATATGATAAAAGGTAATATCGATGTTAAAATAGAATAGTTATAAATAATGATAATGATGATGTAAATCAAGAAGTTGAATATCCTATTAATTATTATGAAACAAATGCTGATGCTACCAACTGAATAAATTGAAGCAATTCTATTCTCGATTCCGCGAAACAAATTGCCGAAGAATCAGAATATGGTAGTATTATAAACGCCTGTTATAATTCAGAATTTGCTAAGCAAATGAAAACACGCCTACTGCCGTATTTACTTGTATAGACTGGTGTAATGCGATCGTATTTCAAAAGGTCTGGCGAAATTGCGACATCTTTTTCAGTCGAAGTGGAATTTTCGAACATTAAGAATCGAGGTTTTAAAGGTCAACTTCCTATGAGAGTTGACAAATTCGTCGTACAACATTTAGATTTTCTAAATGCAAAAATTATTTTAGCTTCTAATCAATACGATGTACTAATCAATACGATGTAACAAACGATATGTCATTGAATGAACATAACATTATGATTATAATAATTCGAGAGAAAATAATTCAAGCAACCTCAGTACAGGTACTTGTTTGCATCAATGAAGAGCAGAGATCCGAGGATGATAATAATAAAGTAAGTGTAGACCGGTAAAACAAGGACAATTTTTAATGACAGCTCAAGAAACATGTGCTTTCGATTCTATTTTGCAGCTTGTCATCAATGCAATTGCGGCGCATACAGCATATCGAAACGCGCTTCAGTCATCTTTGAATGATATCTTTCGATTGGCAAAATCTATTTTAGAACATGGAAGATTATTTTCAATACATTATAATGAACGGGCTTACATTTTACAGATCTTATACTTATATTCTGATGCAAATAGAACATACACACATAATATTAAGCGATTAAACGCTAATTGCAATGCTGCTCATTTAGCAGAATATCTTTTCAAAAATGAACCGAGTTACATCTATAATAAATCTTGCTCTTGCAGCGCTATAAATACACGCGAAACGATAACATGTAATGTAAATATAGATGTACTATTACAAGATGGTCTACAAAATATGCAAAAAGCTATTGACGACGTAAAAGATCTAAATTTAATGTGCCGTACATGTGGTGCAGAATATTGTATTACCTATGGCAAACATATAATAATAGATTCCTCCATATTTTTAGACAATAGATATGTAAATCGACGGCTGGATATTAAGCATGACTTAAATTCGATTGCAAAAATCATTGTATTAAATAATATAAATTATATATTGGTAGGTGTAGTACATTACATACAATATAACATTGATAATGGACATTACATAGCTTTCGCATTTTCAGGCACTCAGTAGTACGAGTATGACGATTTAAAGAAAAAGCGTATGAGTTTAAACTCCACGCAGATTATAAATCTTCATATTATATTTTACCTTGGATGTAATTAATACTTAATAAAATAGTTTAAGGAAAATTAATTTTAATAATTCAATATTTTTAACTTTAACATTTAACATTTGACACAAATATTTAATTTTAATATTTAACATTTTTAAGATTCTAAAGATTAATTCTAAGATTTTGCATAGAGTTTATAAAATAGTTTAAAGAAAATTAATTTTTACATTTTGATATTTTTATATAATTGGACATTTGACATATTTAGTTTTAACATTTAACATTTCTAAAATATAATTAATAAAATTAATAAAATTAGTTTTGATTTTGTATATAATCCACAAAATAATTTAGAAAAAAGTTGTTTTAACATTTTGAAATTTTCAGTTTGACATATTTCGTTTTAATATTTAATATTTTTAAGATTTTAATAGCTTTAAGATTTAAAAATTTAATGGTATTAAAATTTTGGATATAGGACGAGAAAAAGGATCTATTAGCACACATTCTTGTTAACACACAATCCTTTACATCGACCAGTGCTTTTTCACTACACCAACCGAGCGCGATTGACTAATCAGAAAATTCTATGTGCTATCTAAAAGTAGGCAAACGAATGTCACATTTGCGTTTAAAAAGAGAGATTTAAAAATAATTTTCAAGATTTTAAAATGTTGAAATTAGCTTTAGAATTATTTTCTAAGGTTATCACCTAATATTAACATTAATTATTAAAAAGTTTAAAAAAAAATTAAAAAAATAAAAATTAAAAAAATTTAGGCCCGAAGCGCTACGGTGCGAAATAAGAAAGTTCTCTCTAGTCGAAGTCGTGAGACCGAAATTTTTGTTTTATAAGAGTAAATTTTTTTTCGGAATTTTCGAGTTCTGTTGGGAGTTCTATTTGCACCCCGAAGAGTTCTATCGATAAGTATTAAGGCTCGAAGCGCTACGGTGCGTAATAAAAAAGTTCTCGCTGGTCGAAGTCGCGAAACCGAAATTTTTTTTTATGAGGGTAAAATTTTTTTCGGAATTTCGGAGTTCTGTTGGGAGTCCTATTTGCACCCTGAAGAGTTCTATCGATAAGTATTCAGGCCCGAAGCTGTAAAATCAAAAACAAAAAGGCTGATCACTTTTAGTTATACGCTTTTAAAATTTCTAAGTCCAGAGGGGTTGAAATTTTTTTCGGATTTTCGGAGTTCTGTTAAGAGTTCCATTTCTACCCCGAAGAGTTCTATCGATAAGTATCAAGGCCCGAAGCTGTAAAATCAAAAACGAAAAAGTTCTGGCCTCTTTTAGCGGAAGATGAGACGCCAGCTTCCAGATAAAAAAATTGTTTTAAATTATTTGGCGGTCGGAATTATATAATATTGTTAAAATGTATTATATAATATTATATAATATTGTTAAAATGTATAGGGAACTGTAGAACTCTTCGAGAACTATAAGATGCGATGGTTTAAATGGCGTTTTTCGCGCCATTGCGGTGCCACGGGAAGTTGGCACCTCATATTTTCAAGATGCAATTTTTTTAGGTATTTCGCCGGAACTATTTCTAAAACCTATCAGGAACTATATAACTATTTGGGGTGCAAACATAACTCTTAATAAAACTTTTGATTTTTGAATATGATGTGCTAACTTCACACCGGCAGCCCGTGGCGCTTATCGATAATTAACGTTCGCGTAATTTCGCGTGATATTGCGAATTGACGCGTGAAAGACCGCGTCTGGCGCCCAGTTTTCGGATTCCGCTTTAAAACATCAGATTTCGCCACGGCACGCGCGGAACTCCCGTCAACCCGTTCCTTTTCGGCGCGTTTCCCACATCCTGAACTTTCGTTTTTTTTGTCGGCGACTTCCCGCCTAGCTCTCGCGTTCAACGAGTGAACTCCCCGTCGTTGGCGCTAAAGAGAAGATCCGCGCGACGGCGAGAGCGGGACGGCAATTAAGTCCTTTCATAACGAAAGGAAAAGTCGTTGCCATATATATACAGGGTGTCCCGAAATTCGCGAATCGAAATACCATAGCAAGAAAGTTCTCGAAAAAATAAATTAAAAAAGTATTTGTCATTTTTCATTCCAAACATTAGTTCTTGAGATAATAAGGTTTAAAACTGGCCAATTACAGATTACAATTAAACAGACGTGTGAAGTGCGCGATCACTAACACTATCGACGCGCGATTCACGGACAGGCATCCGTTTAATCGTAATCTGCAATTGGCCAGTTTTAAACCTTTTTATCTCAAAAACTACTGTTTGAAATGAATAATGGCAAATAATTTTTTAATTTATTTTTTCGAGAACTTTCTTGCTATGGTATTTTAATTCGCGAATTTCGGGATACCCTGTATAGTTTAACTGTTAGAATTTGTTATTTTATATTGTTGTTCGCTTCGATTATGACGTTTGTCAGGTGCGACACCGTGATTCCAACGTTCATTGCATCTAAGATCCGACGATCCAACGGCTGGAAAGCACACGAGCTTGAGGAAAGATTTAGATTACCGGTGAATACGAATGCCACAAATTAATTATCAAAAAATGCAAGAGTTTATTATAGAACATGAACACAAGAACGTAATTGTCGCACAACGACAATTTGAACAAGATACCGCCACATGGTTTGCACCAGCTGATGCGGCTCGCGCCGAGGCACAACAATGGTAACATTCGAAATATCGTCGTCGCAGAGCATGCAGCTGTCGGGAACGCTATTACAAGTCGCGCGATGGAGAGATAAAACCGGGGCTGCAAAATTGTCGCGTGGACTGCTCGGTTTTAACACAACGGCCGAGCCGTTATTTCTAACTCACAGTTGCACAACGGCCGAACCGTAATTTCTAATTCATAGTAGATCAAGACACGCGTCCGACAGATTCGAGAGCTTTCGGAGTTCTGGTCCGAGCTTGCAAGGCTTTCGGGCGTAACCGACGATCTCGCCATTCTCAAAGTCAATAATCGATTAGATCTCACAGATTAATCAATTCGGATTCGCAATGCTGTACCAGAAGAACGTCCGCGCTAAGTACGCAAAATCGTTACTATATCGGTTATGTAATTACAGTGACCTAGTTTACCCGATCATTTGATACGCATATCAAGTACTATATTCATACTAAATTAGCTTACTTCGATAGTGTAAACGATAGTGTATTATGTTAGTACGATACATATCACGAAGGCGCATCGTACCAAAATAGTATGCGTATTAAATACATATACAGCGCTGTAAACATTGGTATATTAAGACTGCGTTCCGACATATCATGTCGTTTTTATCATGTTGTTTAAAAAAGGACCAAACTGAGGACAGGAAGAAACTCGTGTTTTCTTGGAGATGTGTATAGAGAAACAAATTTTATCAATTATGGATGGAAAGAAACATAAACATGTAGAAATATTCAGAATGCTTGAACCACAAATGAAAGAGAAAAGTTATGCAAAAACAGCGGACCAAATGAAGTTAAAATTAAAAAGTTTAAAGTTAGCTTATTTTAAATGTCGAAGAGACAGTAATGTTAGTGGAGCTGCATCACGATGTGCCTTTTATAATGAATTAGAATTATTATGTGGTTGTAGACCAAGCCACACTGCAGAAACCGGTTCAAATGGTTCAGAGAAATTGATACAGCTTCTGCAGTTAATGATAAGTTTGCAAAAATATTTTTAATATTTAAGAATGTATTTTTGATAAAAGTATTTTTGTTTAATTAAAAAAATTTATATTTAATGAAATCAGAAAAAGAAATTCATACTTGAATGTTAGAAAAATGTAGAAAAAATTAAAATCTTTATATTTTGTACAAGGTAACGAGACAGAAGAAACATCATTTGATGATGAAACAGTCAATAATAATTGTGATGTAATAATTGAGGAAAAAAAAGAAGGAAATGACGAAGTACTTAAGAAGAAAAGATGAAAATGTAGCGGTAAGAAACCATAAAATATCATTTTTAGTTTAGTTGAAGAAATTAACAAATTTTATTATTTATTAATAAACAATTTATACTTTTATTATACAAAAAGAAAAAGTTATCAGATAATTTTAGAAAATTATACAGAGAATTAGAAATGTAGAAAAAAATGTTAAGTACAATGCTGGAACGAAAAGATCAAAAAGAGTTAATTCAAGAAGAAATAGCAAAACAACGAGAATGGGAAGAAAGAGAAATGGAGAGAGAACGAATTTTTTAACGAGAACAGACTAATCTTATTATGCAAACGTTTTCGTAGAGTATTTATTCCTTAAGATCACAAATGCCAGTATTAATAATAATAAATAATTAATGCCAGTATTAATAATAATGCCAGTATTAGTAATAATCGCCGCACCTCTCGTGTACATGTAGAGCAGATTAAACCGAGTAGAAAAGTTTTCTATCGTTTTGCGATCTTCGCACAATAAATAATTAATGAAAAATTAATTTGAAAAAAATCGATCAATCCGCGCGAGTATAAGCGTGCGGCTAGAAGAGACAGCCCACGCGGAGGTCCAGCGTTATGCGCTGTTCGTACGTAGTCGTTGTCATTTGTAGAGCGCTCCTCCCCGCTTCGTCGCGCCGCGCGGGCGTATCCCGTTTGGACACTGCTCGATTGGATACGCACTATTGGACACGTTTTATAGGACATTGCTCGATTGGAAACCGCACGATTGGACACTGCACGATTGGACACGCACATTGCATGATTGGACACGGCACGATTGGACACTGCATGATTGGACACACATATTGCACGATTGGACACGGCACGATTGGACACCGCACGATTGGACACCGCAGGATTGCACACCGCTTGTAAAGTACAAAGTAGAATTCCACATCGGTTTATAAAGGGGGCGGGGGCGGAAGGTGGGGGATAGGGGGTGCAGTCTGTGCGTGTACTTTGCAACCAGCGTTGCTAACACTCCCAGATGATATTATCGACTCAGGGCCGCAATATTATGGTATCATTATGGTACGGGTTATACTACCTAGAAATTTTCGGTAGTGTTGTCAACTTAGCAAATTTGGCGCTAGTGTAGGGATTTTTTTGTTCGACAGAAATTTTTGTAGCTGTTCTGATAACTTCTGTACTTCTTTTTAGAGATTTGGGAAAATTTCACAGTTTTTCAAGAGATTTTGATAAAATACTTGGATTTGTTTACATTATGTGACCCAAAATTTGCCGAGTTGGTACAGTATAAACCGAATCGTCGAAGACTAAATTTTAAGAAAATTAAAACGACAGCTAGTGCCCGGACCATATACTTCAGCAGGAAATAGCTTAAGTTCGAGCACCAGAAGTGCGAGGAATTTCACTATTTTTTTAGATTTGAAGTTCCAATTTGATTTTATGACAGCAGTAGATCGAAATCGAATACAGCGAGAAAAAAAATTCTTTTAAATTATAGAAAAAAAGCACGATTGTATCAAAATGAAATTACTATGAGTTTCGAATCTCGAATTAAAGATTATGTTAATTAAATTTAATGTAATATTTTTTAAGGGAATATATAACGGAACATATTAAAAACTGACTGCTTCGTGCAGTACTATGTTATGACAGAACATTTTAACATTTTATTTCTTAATTATCTTTTTCGCTAAATATAAACGTAACGAGAATATACTTTACTTGTATATATATTGAATATATATTAGATATTATTATTGTATATATATTAAATATATTTTAAACTATATGGAAATGAAGCGAAGTATCAATTTTCTATTTAAATTAGCATAGAAAATTCAAGATTTTCCCCCACAACATATTTTTCTTTTGTCGACTAGAATCTGAAATCTCCATGTCTAAAATGTCATTATAATATTTCTATCGCAATGTCCTCATCTGCGTCACTATCATTCTCGGCGTGAACATTTTTATTCTCGCGATCTGTGTTATCTTCATTTTGTTCTTTGGTGTTGCGTCTCAGATGAAGATACAAATTGGATGTGGTCATCAAATCCAGCATGTTCTTAGTGGGATGAAAATGATCTCCACCGTTTTCTGCGATATGCTGTGATGATAGTATCAATCCATTTAAAGTTTTTGTAATCAATTTGTTCCTCGTCTTCGTTTTCACTTTCGAGAAAACTCGTTCGCACGATGCACTTGAGTGTGGCAGGACCAAGAGATCAAGAACGAATTGCCCGATATTATAGAATTCCTTCTCTCTTGGTATATCCATTTTTTCTCGTATTTTTAGCCAGAACTTATCTATGGGCTCATTCAGCCATTCTGTCGGAAATGTTGCAAACAGCAACTTTCTCCACTGATCATCAATGTTTTGTATGAGATCCACGTCTTTACTTGGAACAATATAGGGCAGTTCCTCGATAAGATTCACAATCGTCACGGATCTTTTTGAGTCAATCGTCAGAGCCTGTCTTGGATTAAACCATGATAATTTCGATGTAATGTTTCTCTCGCTAAAGTCGTATCGTTTCTTCAATTGTATACAGAGAGTTATGAATGCGCATGCTCGGTACAAAAAATCCTGTATTTTTTTCGGCTCTGCTTGCATCTGTTTTTCCTGCAGCTTGCGCATTACGCTCACACCGAGGTATATTTGTGACAGAGGAAGGAAGTACTGCTCATTATCTGGCTGCAGATTGCTGAGGTCTCGATTTTTAATAATAACATGAGGGCTCATGTACGTCGAGAGAAGTTCGGTAAACATTTCAACCATCTTCGAATGTAAAACCGTAATAACGACCTTCTTGCTTTGGAACATACTCAATCATTTTTACAACTTTGGGTAGCACCCAATCTAAAAACAAATAGTATAATCTCAACCAAACATCGTTCAGTTCGTGGAATAAATTCTCGGCAGCAACCAGTTTTTCTTCCATCCACTGACTCGTGAAGAACAGTTTCAGAGCATCCCACTGTTCGAGAATTCGTTTTACAACCTGTAAAAAATTTATAGTAGTAATTATTAAGCTCAATTTAAATATAAATTACGTATTATAAATCATTTACCTATTCTCATCGAATCATTAATATTATCAAGTGTCTAGTATCGAGTCATTCTATTTTGTTCATCTAGTCATTGTAGTCTGTTTAACATAATAATAAAAATCAAACAACTACCTGCAGAAGGGACAGCCATCGGATTTGTGCAGGCCTTAGCAGCTTATGTGGCTCGACATTACAGATGTCCTGAAACTCTAGAAGAGCGGCTTGTCGTTTGCTGCTATGGTTGAAGAAGTTGTATATGTTTCTTGTCAAATCTTCACTGTGTTTGGGTAAGACTTTGCAAGCCTCACTTGCACATCCTCAGGTGCAAGGAATGGCAAATACACTTCATAACAACAATGCCATCCTGAAGCTGCTTCATTCTCGATGCTACAGAATTGTTCTTCCCGAACATGATATTACATCCGTCACTGGCAAAACCAATTATATTGGTAAGCGGGATTCTCGTGTCCTCGAACGATTTTATCAGCTCGTCGTACAACCGTTCAGCTGTAGCTGTAGCTCCCGTGTTAGAAGTGTCTGAGCTTTTGTAGTCGAAAATTTGTACTAAACTCCAAAATTTTGTAGTGACACTGTTCACATTCTCGTCAAAATACCTCGTGCACACGGCAAGCGTCTTCATACTCGCGATGTCTGTACCTTCGTCAATAATAACGCTGAATTTTTTGTTCGTCAAAATTCGTATTAGTTCTTCTTGCTGGTATTTTGCGATGACATTACATACGATGCTTGTGGCTTTTGTTCGTCCAAGTTTTATGTTTTTAGCAATTTTCGAATCTGTGAAGACATTAACAGACGCTCGTCAGATGGTCAACCTGCCGCAAAACTAAGTTTTGCGAAGCTATGTATGCACAGATCTTTATTTCAGCCGATTTTGTTTGTAAATCCAAGTCCGTATCCGCTTTTTTATTCGCGTTCAATTTGGTTATTATTTCGTTAATCGAAGAATTCCCTACGCCCTTCACATACGAGCCGTGCTTTTTGCCTGCTGCATGATTTTTAATAACGGATATATCTGCTACAAATTCAGGTTTACACAAAGTACATTGTGCTCTTGAAGGTTCGTTCAGTACCGGTCTCAACCAATTTTTGAATTTGTCGTCGTCTTGTCATTCTAGGCGATATTTTTGGACTCGCTTTTCAATTTTCATGTGGGAATCCCCGCGTAGTTTTTTTTTCTTCTCAGGCGTTGAAGAGTGATCGCGTAATTTTTTTTCTGAACGATTCTCTTGTTCCCTCAAAGCCATATTGTTTATTATTGAGAACGTTTTGTTTATACCTGTCGTTTTATTCATTAACGCACGTGTTAATGTATAACGTAATTACTAAAGATTTAATAAAGAGTTATTTAATATATTTTTTATTTACTTAATACATATTCATTTAATATATATTTAATAAAGAGTCTTCAACGAAGAAAACGTAAAGCACAGTGATAGATAATGAAGTGAAGTAATGTTTGTTATCGGGAATTAGTACAAGGTTATGTAACTGAAGTAGTGATGCCAGAAACGGGCCTTGGTAGCATACGCACACAAGCGCGAACGCATACATATGCTGCGCAGAGCGTACTGTACGCTCTGCACAGCACATGTATGCGTTCGCGCTTGTGTGCGTATGCTACCGAGGCCCGTTTCTGGCATCACTGCACATCTATGCCTGCCTGCTTTCAAAACCCTCTAGAAGTCGCTGCAGTCGCACTTCACTTGTTCTCTCATGCGGTTTTATTTGTTTTAGTTTTCTTTACTTGCTATATTTTGCTATAGTTTCATTTACTATAGTTTTCTTAGGAGGGAAAAAAATTCGAGTATCATCAATAACTGTAAAATTATGGTACGAAATTATGGAAAAAAACGTGCAATGCAAAATTATGGTACATTTGAGAGTTATCGTATGGGTGGTATGGTACATGGTACTAGCGTTCAAATTATGGTATCTTCCCATAATTATGATACGTGTTGGCAACATTGTTTGCAACGCAAACTGGGATTCCACATGGGTTTATAATTTTCACATTTGTTGCGTTTAAATTTCGTGCATTTTAAGGAAAACGAATGCGCATGTGACCACAGAGCATACTCGTGTCGGTATGACAGATTGTGCGGTGTCCAATCGTGCGGTGTCCATTCATGCGGTGTCCAATTGTGCCGTGTTCAATCGTGCAATGTGCGTGTCCAATCGTGCAATATGCGTGTCCAATCGTGCAGTGTCCAATCGTGCAATGTGCGTGTCCAATCGTGCAGTGTCTAATTGTGCGGTTTCCAATCGAGCGGTGTCCAATCGAGCAGTGTCCAATAAAACGTGTCCAATAGTGCGTGTCCAATCGAACGGTGTCCAATTGTTACGTGTCCAAACGGAAATCACCTGTCGCGCGCCTAGCAACCGCGAAACATTAGATTGTCCCTTTTCGTCACGTGCCTAGTAATCGTGTAACACTGAGCTGTCTCTTCTTGCCGCGCGCTTGTATTCGCGCGGATTGGCCGATTTTTAAAATTAATTTCTCATTAATTACTTCGAATATTGCAAAACGGTGGAGGACTTTCTTACTCGATTTAACCCATTTTACTTGCACATGAGAGGTGCGGCGATTATTACCGGACATCCTATATTTATATATGTATATACAGGGTGTCCAGTAATTGCCGGATCACCCGTCGTGTGCAGGTAGAGCGGGTTAAACCGAGTAGAAAAGTGCTGTATTATTTTGCGATCTTTGCAATAATTAATGAGAAATAAATTACACAAGATCGGCCAATCCGCGCGAGTTCAAGCGCGCGACGAGAAGAGACAGCCCACGCGAGGCTCCAGCGTTATGCATCGCTCGTACATAGCCATTGTCCTTTGTAGAGTGCTCCTCCCCGCTTCGTCGTGCGCCAGGCAACCGCGTAAACATTAAGCTATCTCTTTTCGCCGCGCGCCTAGTATCACGTAACAGTGGGAAGTCTCTTCTCGCCGCGCGCTTGAACTCGCGCGGATTGGCCAATCTTGTTTAATTTATTTTTCATTAATTATTGCGAAGATCGCAAAACGGTAGAAAACTTTCTTACTTGGTTTAACCTGCTCTACCTGCACACGACGGGTGATCCGGCAATTACCGGACACCCTGTATATATGTACAGGGTGTTCGACAAGTAAGTAGCCAACCGAAAGATGGAGGTAGATTGGATCAAACTGAAAAGAAAAGTCCTGAACCATTTTGCTAAATTCGCAATAGTTATTGCGTAATTAATTAAAATATCTGAGCCAATGAGCGCGTGGAAAGCGGTAGGCCGGAATCGGTAGGCATGTAAGATGGTTTACTTATTTACGTCTCTTAGCAACGGAAGCATAATCTGAGCGAAAAGGGAGTCACGCAGCGAGCGGGGAGCGATGTATCACCGCGCCGATAATACTTCTGTTGCTAAGAGACATAAACAAGTAAGCCATCTTACATGATTCCATTTACAGATTCCGGCCTACCGCTTTCCACGCGTTCATTGGCTCAGATATTTTAATTAATAACTCAACAACTATTGCGAATTTTGATAAACGGTATAGGACTTTCTTTCTCAGTTTGAGTCAATCTACCTTCACACTTCGGATGTGTCAGTAATTATCGGACACCCTGTATAAGTACATAATTCGTTTCGCAAATCTTCTAAAGATCGTAAGATTATATTGTATAATTAATGTCGTAATAACAATATGTTTTTTCTTTTCACTACACTGCATCACTGCCAATAAGCAGCATAGGTGTCAGAACTTTTGTTCTGTTAGTGTGGTTTGCTAATTGGCTTGCTGGTTAGGATTTCAATGAGTCCTATGTCTATGTTAAATGTTTCCCTTCAAGGTTCAGAAGCGGTGAGTCAGGTCGAGAGTGTTTGATCTCTTCAGCCTTCTGAAATGAATGTTCATGGAATTAAGAAGATCGGAAGCCAGAACGTTCGGGTGTTGAATGAGGTGTCTTGTAGTTTTTGCTATACTTTGCTATTTCTATTCGAATTGCGTTAATTTTCAGGTCATCATAAATGATTTTGTTACTAATATAGTAAGGAATACCAAGCATAGTACGTAGAGTTTTGGTTTGGAAACACTCAAAGATGTCAATGTTGCTTTCTTTGGTTGTACGCCAGAATTGAATACCATAAGTCCGTATTGGTTTTAGTATGGGCTTGTAGATAGCAATATTGCTTTCAGAAAAAAGCTGTGAATGCCTACCAGTGAGCCAGTACATGTTCCGTAATTACGTGTCTAGTTGTTTTCGTTTGCTCCATATACATATGTTTTTATAAGTGAGGCATCTATCCAGATGCATACTAAGATATTTGGCCTCTTCAGCTTGTGATATTGCGGTTTGGTTTATATTATATCTAAAGGCAGATTTGTCTGTGCAAAGTAAATGTCACGTGGATGAATTTGGACTCGTTTGCCTTTGTTCTTCATTTGCTTAACCATTTCTCTATTTCTTCAAGATTTTCTTGCAGGTTTGAGGAGACGATGATAGGATCTGCGTCGGTTGAAAGTAAAGCAGTGTCATCTGCAAATATGTTCGTAGAAACCTTTGGGTGCGTGAGAAAGTCAACAGTATAAGGGATATAAAGTAGAGGCCCGAGAATACTTCCTTGAGTGACTGACTTTTATAGGTTTCAATCTTGATAGGGAATCTTGGAATTTAATCTCGAAACGTCTATTCTCTATGTATGATTTTAATAATAGGTAGAACGGTTGAGGTAGTGTTTTTTATCTTGTATAAGAGTCCAGCGTGCCAGATCTTGTCAAAAGCCTGACTTATGTCAAGGATTACCGCTAAGCAGTATTTCTTTTTTTCCAGTACTTCATTGATCTCATTTACTATTTTCTGAACTTATTCAATGATGCTATGTTTCTCTCTGAATCCAAATTGGTGTTGAAGAATGCGACTGTTAATTAGGGACTATTAGTCCCCTAGATTAGACTGTTAATTGCGTTTAATTCTTTTCAGTAGCAGCTTTTCAAACACTTTTTAAATCAGAGATAGCAGGCTAATAGGTCGATAGGACGAAACCTCGATTGGGTTCTTCCTAGGCTTTGGTATCACAATGATTTGTGCTATTTTCCAATCTGCTGGATAGCAATGAATTTTGAGGATTCCGTTAAATAAAGCAGTCATTAACATTATACCTTTCTTGGGAAGTTGTTTAAGCACTTCTGCTGTTATGAGATCGTAATCAGGAATTTTAATATTTTTTAGGCTCTTGACTATTTTAAGTACCTCTTTAGGAGAAACGCTTTTTATGGATGAAGCCATTTGAAGCGGAATATCAAGGAAGTCAGTTATCTCATTATCATTATGTGGTTTATGTGCAAGAAGAGGTTCGAATGCCCCTTGTAAGTGTTTAGCAAAATAGTCGGTTTCTTCTTGACTGCTTCTTGCCCAAAGATTATTTCCCTTTCTGATGGGAGGATTGTGATTTATTGATCGTCTCCAGTTTTTAGTAACTTTTCACAGGGAATAATTCGTGTCTGCAGTATAAATTAGAGTGTGTAACTTTTCTTGTAAAGATTCTTCTTTCATTGATCTTATAAGCTGTTTTAGTTCTTGTGTGCCTCTGTTAAAGTTCTGTTTATCCATTGAATAATGTGTTCTTTACCATATTTCTCTGAGCCTACGCTTTTTCTTTATTTTGTTTCTAATATGTAAGAGATACTCTTTATTTTAAGGAATTCTTCTTCTGATAATTGATGTCGCATTCCAGGCAACTGCGTGTTGTATTGCGTTGTTAAAGTGTTCAATGGCGGTCTCTACCTGCTCGGCATTCTTTAAAGGCATGTTCAAGACAATGATATCATTGATGTTGTTTCTGAATAATTCCCAGTTGATGTGTTTGTTGATTAGTTTTTGTACTTTTTCCTTAAGTATTATGTCTGTGCTGACTGTTAATATTGTCGGTGTATGTCGGAGACGAGATCTATGACTGATTTTACGTGTAAGTAGTTTTGATTAATGCCTTTGCATACGTAAAAGTCTAGGAGGTATGGTGTTTTCCTGGAATCGGTGGGCTAATAGGTTGGTTTGCAAGTAGAAAGGCACACCAGATTATATTGTTGTATATAATTGTAAAGTTAACATTCACGTGGTAAAGTTAAAGTCTAGAGCTCCAGAAGCGATGTTTGGCATTCCAGTCTTCACCCATTATATGTCTTGTACCAAGTGTTGGGAAGAAGTCATGGAAATTGTCTGAGGTTATGGTGTGTCTCGGGGATAGTACGTGGCAGATATGTGGAGCGGACCATTTGGACTATCAATGGCTACGGTTGTTGCCTGGAGGAAGTCGTTTCAAATGTTGGAAGAGCATATTACTTTATTTTATTTTTGACTCAGATTCCAATGCCTCATAGGAATTGCCCGATAGGTGATTTGTAAAGTAGCAACTATAGTCTTTCATAAAAAATATGATTTTTCCGTGAATTTCGTTTCAAATATCAGCATTACATTAATGTCGTTAGTTTTTAGATATGTTTCAAGTTTGTATCTGCGTTTAGTTAATCCGTTGGCGTTCTATTGTGATTATTGTTACGTTATAAGTCATTTTTGAATATGAAGGACGTGACTGATAAGCTGGATCATTTGATCCATGGTTTTCTCAAATAGGCTTCTATTAGGTATTCAAATCGTTCGAACATTGTGTTCATTATTGACGTGAGGTCTGACAAGTCTGCATTATTTGGAAGAGCATTAGGTTTTTCTTTATGTTTAATTATTTCTGCATGAGTTGCTATTTTAGGCTAGAATGTGTTAGATTGTTTCAGTTTTGATAAAGATGGTTCAAGAGTTACGTTGGTTTGTTGTTGCTGCTTTTGTTTTTTTAATTATTTCTGTCGTAGTGGTTGCAATATTTGTGATTGATATTCCTTGTATTTGCCGCAACCTTTGTAGCTCGCGAGATGTTTGCCTTGGCACATTTGGCTGGCAGTTGGGCTAATTTTTTCATGTGTTATTTGAATGTTCCTCCCCACACTTCACGCATCTGTGAGGTCTCCCGTATTGGTTTCTGGTATGCCTAAGCGTTGCATCTCTTGCACTGAGTGATTTCTCTCTTTTATGGGGTTTTATGGAATCTCTGCCAACACCTTCAAGATGATAGAAGAAAGAAGGAAGTTGCTAGCAACCGGCTTAAACAACACCGAAGCGATAAACAAATACCGCAGACTATCATCTTCTATTCAAACTGTAGAAGTGATAGAAACAACTTCCTAAACGATATCTGTGCAGACATCCAACTTCATGCAAACCGCCTTCCAACTAAAGACGTGTTCCACAAGATGAAACAGATTACACGGAAATTAAAACCCCGCTCATGTGCTATCTGTGACGAGAACGGTGTTCTGGTCACGGACATCAACAACATAATGAGGATATGGAGAAGGTAGAAGAGGTAGAAAGAGCTATAAGAAGGTTGGCCAGTAATAAGTCCGCTGGTATAGACCATATAACAGCAGAATTGTTCAAAACAATGGGGCCCGCTGGAGTAAGAATTGTCCTCTGCATTTGTCAAAGAGTATGGATTATTACGCTATAGCCCAAGGAATGGACCACTTCTATAATAATTCCTCTCCATAAGAAGGGCCTAACCAACAAATACGAGAATTATCGCTTAATAGCACTAACCACGCATACAAGCAAAATCCTGCTGCACATTATACAGGTGAGTCACTTAAGACCGGCCACCCGAATAACCCACAGTTTTGGAGATAGGAAGAAATGCTTGAAGTAAAAGTTGTGTGGTTTTGAGGGGGACATCTTGTGGAGGTGAACTTTTTTCCCAGGTGGAGGTGCTTAGGAGATTTGAAGGTCATCTTTATTTTTTAAAATGGGATTATGCATTTTGAAATACCTACGATTGAAGCCTTTTCCTTTTTGAAGACAGTTTCAATGGTCATAGATATGATGAATGGTCACGGACATGAAAAAAGTTGGAAAATGAAAATTTATCGTGAGTGTTTACGAAACAGAAGACTCGCGGTTTCATTAACTAAATCAAACCGAAATGTTATTATTTATGTTTGACATGTGACCTTGATCTGTGTTACTTCATTTAAGCTACAATGGTTAGTCAATAATTCAAACTACAGATGTCCAAAATGGTGACCGTCCACAGCAAGACACTGTCTAAATCGATCACCAACAGACTGCGTTACACCTCGAATTGTGTCCTGATCAATTGCAATACAAGCTCGTTGTATGCGTTCCTTCATGTCTTCTTTCGTAGTCGGTGCGTCACGATACACATCTGCTTTCAATTTTCTCCATAAAAAGAAATCTAACGTCAAGTCCGGTGATCGTGGTGGCCATTTAAGATTCCCCATTCGTCCAATCCAACGATTTTCGAATTTTCTTTTTAAAAATGCAGTTACAGCACGTGCGGAATGTGCTGGACAACCATCATGTTGGAACCATAAGGCTTGTCGAACGTGTAGGACATCTCTAATAAGATGGGTAGTATTTACGTTAAAAATTTTTTATATTTTTCACAATTCAACGTCCCATCAGTGAAATATGGACCAATGATACGGTTATCAACAATTCCACACCAAACATTAACTGACCAAGGCCTTTGTTTGGCAACCTCTCTTAACCAGATTTTCTACAGACCAGTAGTGTGAATTCCGTAAATTGACTTGACCATGGTTAGTAAAAGATGCTTCGTCAGTGAAAATAATTTTTTTGAAGAACGTGTCATCGTTCTGTTTTCGCAATCCTCACTCACAGAACCGTATGCGGTTTTCAAAATCCGTTCCGTGTAATTCTTGAAGAGACGTGAAAAGGATGGTACTTATTACGATGTAGGATCCGTACTATACTGCTTTGACTAATACCGCTTTCGCATTCAAGCTGTCTTGTACTTGTATGTGGATTTAAGGCAACTGCTGCCAAGATATTTATCTTATTCCTTTTATTTGTTGCTCTTTTACCTCTTATTCGCTGTTTCTTATCAATGCTGCCGGTTTCTTTAAATTCTTTTACCACTTCTGAATAAGCAGAACTAGTGCGATCAGAAAATCTGTTTCTGTACATACATACTGCTTGCCTCGTACATTGACCACTTTCACCGTAAATAAAGATCATATCAATTTTCTCTTCTTTTGAGTAGTAAGGCATGATGGAAAAGTAAACTGATTCCCTTCACTGTCACAATTTAGACTAGCACGGTGTAAGGAATATTATTTATCTGAGACTACGCAAATTGTTTCAATCGAATTCTAAACGTTCCACCGAAGTTTGTTCATATTTACATTAAATGATCTTATTGGCTAACCTTTGTAGCTTAAATGAAGTAACACAGATCAAGATCACATATCAAACATAAATAATAACATTTCGGTTTGATTTAGTTAATAAAACCGCGAGTCTTCTGTTTCGTAAACATTCACGATAAATTTTCATTTTCCAACTTTTTTCATGTCCGTGACCTTGAATATCTATGACCATTGAAACTGTTTTGGAAAAGGCTTCAATCGTAGGTATTTCAAAATGCATGGTCCCATTTAAAAAAATAAAGATGACCTTCAAATCTCCTAAGCACCTCCACCTGGGAAAAAAGTTCACCTCCACAAGATGTCCCCCTCGAAACCACACAACTTTTACTTCAAGCATTTCTTCCTATCTCCAAAACTGTGGGAGTTATTCGGGTGGCCGGTCTTAAATAACTCACCCTCTTTTATCAGTGACCGTGACACGCGGGAGCAGATCCTGAACCTGCGACAGCTGATCGAAAAAGCTAGAGGATACTATATACCTATGTTCTTATGTTATGTAGATTATGAGAAAGCGTTTGACAACGTCAAATAGCACCTATTGTGGTCCATTCTTAAGGAAATGGGCATCCGGCTGCACCTCATACATCTAATCAGAAACCTCTACGAAAATACCACAGCTGTCGTAAGACTCGAGGAAACCACCTCGAGGAAAGAGTGTAATCAAAAAAGGGGTGAGGCAAGGCTACATACTATCGCCGCTTTTATACAACATCTACAGCGAATATATAATGAGGCAGGTGCTGGAGGACTGGGATGGCGGCGTGATCATAGGCGGGAAAAAATTCTCGAACCTCAGATTTGCGGACGACACACTGCTGGTTGCCAAAAGCGAAGAAGAACTATTCGCATTTCTAGATAGACTTAAGAACCTTAGTTGAAAATACGGACTCCGCATAAATAACACCAAAACAAAAATCATGATAGTCGACCGGGAACATAATAACTTCCCTGACACGCAGCGCATTAGTGAATTCGAAGTGGTAAACGTATATCTGGGAACACTGATAAATAACCAGGGAGACTGTGAGGCGAAGATCCGCAGGCGCATCCAGCTGGGTAGAGTAACAATGTCGCGATTGACTAAAGTGTGAAAAAGCCCCAGTATCACACGCCATATAAAATTAACTTAGTCAAAACATTGGTATTCTCGGTATTCCTTTACGCCTCCGAACATGGACATTGCGAACGGCCGATCGACGACGTGTGGATACGTTCGAGATGTGGTGCTGGAGAAGGATGCTACGAATCCCCTGGACAGCGAGAAGGACAAACGTGTCTAAACTGGCAGAAATAAATCAACCCCAAAGACTATCCAGCTACGTGTACAGCCGAATCCTTAAGTTCTACGGACACAAATTGCAGCAATACTATCGAACACCTGATAGTTCAGGGAAAACCAGAAGGGAAACGACGACGTGGTTGCTCACCAACCCGATGGACTGATGCAGTCAAGCAGCTCCTTAAGGGGATTCTAAAGTCGTCTGTTTTACCGACCGAGAATTATTTTTTTTACGTTAATCTTTTTATTGGTTGAATAGAATAATAAATGCTTTTCTACATTAAAGTACATATAGCAACAAAGTGCTGACCTAACCCTGACACCGTCAGGTTGAAACAATATTGCTTAATATAAAAGATTTGCAGTTTGTACGTACAAAGGAGACCGGTTTGGGCTAGAAATTGCATGAAAGAATGTAGGTGAACTTTTAGAAATGAGTTTAGAAGTTTAGTGCAAGAGAATAGTGTGTTCAAAATTTTTCGTGCATACGTGTATTACATAAATAACAAATACGTGTTATTAACATAAAATTAACATAAAATCGGACATTCAGCACTTTGTTGCTATGTGTACTTTAATCGTGGAAAAGCATTTATTAATCTATTCAACCAATAAAATGATTAACGTAAAAAAAGAAATAACAATATAAATAATAGGCTCTGTTATAAAATATATTGAATATAACGGGCTAAATGAAAGCCAAGTGCTGTAAGAGGTGCGCAAATAATTCTTATTTCTTTTTGGTTATTGTATAAAAAACCTTTTATTAAGAACGTACGTTTCGGTCCTCCTTTCGGACCATTATCAGCGATGTCAGTAATTAACTGTCAATAAACAGAGAAATGATATGAAATACTAATACAGAATATATTATACAAAATAGTCGTCGACAATTAAAATTTAGTGAAGCGTGGATAATTAATTCTTTTATCGGCGTTTATGTTGCGGATTATAATTTTTTTCATGAAAATTGATTTACGTACATGAAGTGTTCGTGCGTTCGCTTATCCATGGTCATCACTGACCTCACCATCTATTCAACGAAATAATTCCTCTCCCAGTTCCAGTCGTGAAGGAACAATTGCCGTGGGTCTTAAAGGTTGTAACCATTTTGACTGTAACTTTGTGTGAGAATTAATTGCTCGGTTTGCGGCTTAGTTTGATTGTTAGTTAAATCTATATATTGGTGGAGAGGTATCTTACTTCGTCGAGCGGTGACAGGACCGTGAGCCGTGGGAGATAGGTACACAACTGTCGGTTAACATATGTCAAAATTTAGTCGTCGCGTGACATTGTGCGTGCGTGTATAAACAATGTGGATGTCGAGGTGATTAATCTATCGGTCTAATGACGTAATCTGGCGCGCGGTGATTTTAAATTGTTGACATTCTCTCCACTGTCGTGAGATAAGCCTGATGCAGGCTTTCGGTGTCGGTTTGTAGATTGAGGCTGTTTTTCTGCCTCTTTATAAATATCATCTCCAACATCAAACGTTTTCTGTATGTACTTTCCTCATCCAGGATTTCCACCTCATCCCATGCGAATTCGTGACCATTTAGCCTGTAACCCGTGATGACAGAGTGTTGTGAAGTTCTTTTATTAATGTGATTGCGGTGCTCTGTGATGCGAGTTTTTAGTAGCCTGCCTGTTTGGCCTACGTACGAGGAATCACAATCTTTGCATGATATTTTATATACTAGGTTGTTGTGTAATTCTATTGGCAAGATATCTTTTTGTACGCGAATGTACTTCCTTAGTTTATTCATGCTAGTATAGGACAGTTTTGTTTGTAGATCACGTATCACAGATCTAAATCGCTCCGAAATTGTCGGTATGTACGGGATGTTAGTAACTCAAGTTAATCAAGTTATTTGTGTCAATGGAATTCGCAATGATCGAGTTTTTGTTGTTCTTATTATGTAATGAAATTAATTTTTTGAGTCTTTCATGTAAAGTCTCAAATGTAAATTTTAACGGGTAGCCATTATTGAGTGTCGTGTTAATTACGAATTCCAGATTTTTTTGGTGAAAATCCGGATGTGAAAGACGAAATGCTCTATCTATGAGGCCGATGATGGTGCCTTTTTTTGTGGCAGAGAGGGTGTCGAGACTCGAAATGTAAATATCTCTCTGAAAACATTGGTTTGTGGTACCAATCAAAGTAAATTACGTGTTTCTGATTACGTTGTTTCTTACATTTCGGACGAAATTTAAATTATTTATTAAATGTATGTAGAAAACCTTTTTTACATGCGATTACTCCAGTTCAGGCGGTCGATCATGTAATTTCATGTGAAACTTTTCATTTATCTTTCAGTCAACTTTACGTTCGAAACAAAGCTGGAAAGCACAATATATACTTTATTTACTATTATTAAAATAGTGTAGTTTATTCGCTTACCGCTATGCGGCGCATTATTCATTTTCTATACCCGTATTCGAGTTCTTGTCATGAGCGTATATAAAGCCTGCAAAATGCGGTTAATAAAATATGTAATTATTTCTATCAGTTCAATTTCTAATACGATTCCCGTACAGGGGAATTCAGATATTGAACTGATTTTTGGAAAATCGGACAGATAAATGTCCGATTTTCACTTATTCGGACAATTTCTGTCCGAATAAGTGAAAATATTTTGTTATATATATATGCATGATATATCGGTAACATACTGGAGATATACCGCTAATGTTCTATAGATATCTTGGTATATACCATAAGATCTTCTCAGTATATACTACGAACTAAAATAGAAGGACATTAGAGCATTCTTAGTACATATTCAGTACATCATAGTTACGTATCTCGAATGCTCTGAGAATATACGCAATATACTTTTGCGATATCCTCCAAACATTCTCAGTATCTATATTGTAAGAGGCGATAGTAGAGTTTGAATATACGCGCGTCTCGACGGAGCATGCTTGGCCCCGCACTGCCGAAATATTATACGATGCGCATGACTGTCGATCGATAATGATCGATGTGGTAGGGCCTCACGCTCTCTCCCCGACTAGAAATTTTACTAGGTGTCACATAAGGCCCGGATGAGGTTGCCTTTTTTGAAAAGTAAGATCCTTACCCGGTTATCTTATCTGGCCCTACTTAGGGGTATAATGCGATGGATGCATACGGGCCTGATCATGACCACTCAAGGACCTGATAAAGTTGACGAGGTTCAGATAGAGGTCACCGGCCGTGGGCCGGATGAAGATTCCAGGCAAGGGCCAGACAATGAAAACTAGATAAGGACCGGCTAAAGTTAATAATTTCAGGGCTTGATAGGGTTCACCATTTAGAGACCTGACAAAGTTAGCATTTCTTTTTTTTTTATTTATTCATGTTTTGACTTTTTGATTGATAATTACAGTGTTTTCTTATAACAAACTCTTATATTTAGTTTACATTTTCTCAATTATATTTTTCACTAAATATTTAACTTATTGTTACATTTTCTGTAAATACAAATTTGTCAAAATACGATAATTTTGTTTACATCAAACAATTTTTTTTATATAATCAGTGGTGTTTTAAACAGTGTAGTTTTCCTTTTCGTAACATTTTTTCGAAGATACTTAAATGAATACTTAAATGATATTTAAATGATACTTTAATTAAAAATTGATCAATAAATTTTTTTCTATTAAAATGAAAATAAAAATAAACAAAAATAAACAATCTCATTTTTTATAACGCACAAATCCTGTAGATGCAGCAAGTAGAGAAAACACCTAACTCATTATGGCTTTCCTTTAAAAACAAAATCTCAAAACAAGAATAAATTTGTTTACATCATATTTTTTTTAATATAATCGGTGAAGTGTTTCAAACACTGTAGTCTTTTTTATAACATTTTATCGAAGATACTTAAATGAAATTACTTAATTCAAAAATAATCAATAGATATTTTTTCTATTTAAATGAAAATAAAAATAAAAATAAAAATAAACAATCTCATTTTTTATCAAGAGCAAATCCTGTAGTAGAGAAAACACTTAACTCATTATTGCTTTCCTTTGAAAAAAGAATTCTTCAATAACACTTACATGAGAAACTTGACTTGAAAATGATTGCACAGAAAATTTGACTTGAAAAGAACTGAAAAAACAGTTAAAACGACGTTGATTGTCAACTGTATTTTAACCTCGTCTCAATGCACGTCCTCCTTCCCAATCTTTAGCCGCATTAAGTGACCCTTTCAGTGCCCCTTTGAATTTTTCTTCGTCCATAGCATCACCAAGAATTTTTAAATGAACATGTGGAAAAATAATGAATAACATGATATACGTCGTAATTATTGATTTATAAATCATTAACGGATGAGGTATAAACAAAAAAACTGATTACGTATCTAAGAGGCATTTGTAGAAATTGGTTTCCTTCAAAGGAACTTTGTCTGTTGTTTTCTGTAGTGCAGTGAAACTTGAACATACGAGATCTTTCGTAAGAAATGTTCGAAGGATGATAGAGAGAGTGTGTGTCTCGTAGGTTTTGTTTCTTGGAATTATATTTTTTATACGATTTTTCTGGAACAAAAAATATATAATTTTTAATTAAAAAATGTAAAATATGAAGAAAACTGTTTACACAGTTTAAAGAATCGATGGAAAATGAAATAACAGAGAGTAGTGTTATCTAACGATTAAACTCAAGTACTTACGATTTTGCAACGATATTCTTTATAATCCTTGAGTCTGACATCAAAAATGTCGAAGACTTCTTTTGTACCAATTGGTAATAAAATTAGATTATTTTCCTCAATTTCGTCTTCACTTTCTATTCGACATTTTTGTTGAGAGATATCTGTTAATTTGTCAATTTTTCCACTCATTTCCACCTGAGCTCCGTGGAATCGGTCAATTTTAGATGATAAACTATTATGAACTGTCTTTATCAATGCTGTCAAAGAAGCTGAAAATTAATTAAAACCTAATTTAAAACAATTAAAATATGACAAATTTACACTTGAACGGTGAACTTTTTTTTACCTAAAGTCACAATTTCATCGCCCTTCGAACCAGCCTCCTCTGAACGTGAAAGTCCGGAATTTTTTCCTGGTCTTTTATGTTTAGGAGACTCGGAGCGTGAACGATTCAAAGTAGCTGAAAAAAAAAAAAATATATTCATAGTATACTTATACGTATATAGATATATGTATACTCATTTTAAATATAGTGACTTTGCACTTGAACGATTAATTTTATTTTTTACCCAAAGTCACAATTTTATCGTCCTTCGAACTAGCTTCTGCTGAACGTGAACGTCTGGAGTTTTCTTCTGGCCTTTTACGTTGAGAAGACTCGAAGCTGGATATATTCAGCTAAGATGTGAAAGAAGTATTTTGATCTTTGGAGCTAGTTGGTGAAGGTAAAATTGGACGAGCTCTTTTTGATTTTTTTTCTTTCAATGGAGATCGTTGTCTACTAGTCTTTGGTATTCCTGTGTACATCTTATCAATATCAAATTCTGACAATGAAGAATTAGGACTTAAACGGAACCTTTTTTTTGATTGTGATAGTGATTCAAATTCACAAACAGAATTTTGCTTCCCTACCAAAATTATCCCTTCTCCAGTGGATGCTGCAGAAGAGGGAAATTTTGATAGTTTTTCAGAAATTTTTTCCTTTGATTTACTCGGCCTATTTTCCTTAAACATTTCCTAGTCACACTCACTGAGAGGTGATTCACTAATAATAGTTTTTTTTTAACCAATCAAATCCGAATTTCTTGTTTGAAATGAATGACTCTTACTTCTCATCTTTTTTCCATCTGAAATTTCCATAGCAGAATCATCGAATGACGATAATAACTGAAACTGAGTAATTGATAAGGGTTTCTTTTTTTTATTTTTTATTATGCTTGGATAATGGGCCTGGAGCCTCGTGCAACGACGATGCCACTGAGTCTGACTCCGAGGAGAATTCTTTGTCCCCTTCCTCAGATTCAGAATAATAGACCGAATAAGATGGTGAACGAGAAATTCTACTCATTCTTGATTTTTGTAAATCTATATATTTTAAAGAAAACGTCTTAGGAACTATTTTTTAATTGATTAATCGAAATGGTATTTATATTTAGAGGTTAGTAAACTGTATAGGAAAGATTTATATTGTGACTCACTTTTTTTGCTATCGCCAATATTTAAATCATCATTCAACTCAACTCTAGCCTCATTCAACTCTTCAGTGATTGACTTCTGCTGTACTTTCTCAAATTTATCAATTTGATTTTCCTCAATAATTATTCTCTCAACTGAAGATTCTCTGTCGGTAGAGAATGCGTATCGATCATATTCTAGTTTTTCAACTGCTGCACATGCTTCTTTATAAGTACCTACACCCAGGCGCATTTGCAAGTAGTGGGAAGAGTTTCAAAATTTAGTAATAATTCTGAAAAGACTTACGTGCTCTCCCATGCATTTTTATTCGATGTATCGGCCATGAATCCTCAGCAGGTTGGCAGTTTTTAATCTTCTTATGCAAATTAGAAATTTGTGATGGACTGAATGGACCCACAGGAAAATGACAAGCTTTTTACTATTTAGCTCTTCTGAAATAAATATCCAGTTTGTTAGGACTACATCAACACTAAACATTTCTGTCTTGTCATCCTCGAACAAGACTATTTTATATAAATAAGTCATTTTTCTGAAGAAAAATAAAATAAAGACATAAATAAACACATAAAAAAATGAATAAATAAACAAATCAATAAATGAGAATAAGAATATATAAATTCAACGACAAATTTTTTTTATTTTCATGAAATTCTGTTTCACAAAAGGCTCTAAAAATATTATATTTAATTAATGAAAATTTTCGTAATAAACTAAAGAGATAAAATAAATTCATGCATAGATAAATTGAAGATTTTTTGAAAAGGATTTCTCGATTTCAATTTTTTTTCCAAGTACGGGGAACGAGGGATAGCCCCGGACATTATTGAATTTCAAATATTCCGTATATCCATGGTTATTGTTTTGACATCCTAGTATGCCTCTCTGCGTGTCTCGACAAGTGCGAACAGTAACAGCGCGTCGGACTTATCAAGGTCCTTGTCCTTTGTTCGTACGCGCTTCAAGACAATTGTGCTCTGATAAAAGTTTAAAAATGCATATTATTAAAAATTGGTTATCAATATATGGAATATGCCTTTCCTTTTACCTACTACAAAAGTATTTAATTTTTAGTTTTGCTTATTATTTGCATTAACCTATCTCTGATTTAAAAAATATTACAATGTATTTCAAATTTGCAAAATGCAAGTGTCCGAGCAGGCTACCCCCTGCCCCTACTTGTTTTTTTCTTTAGTTTTTTTTTTATTTGTTCAGAATAATAAATCAAATTGAATGAGATTACTTACTGCAATTTCGTAGATGTTCGTGTTACGAGGTTATATTTATCATTGGGTATAATTCGTAGTATTATCGAGTTATGAGACAAAGTAACATGGCGACACATCATACTCACCTAAAATAGCGGCGACAAGACACAGCACAATCATATCTACTACGTTGTCAGAGTTTTAAATGATTTTGATATGTGCTTCTCAATTAAATTCTACGATAATTAAGAATTCAGTTATCACGGCAATTTCTTAACTTCAATTTACACTGTAGAGTTTTTATAATAAGTGAGAGCAATATTATTCTGTTTGTCACCGGTCGGGTACCAACTGCCAAGCAGTAACTGAGTCCACCATTACCCCCCGCCCACCGCCTCGTATGGAGGCTACGGTGGCGCCACACACTCTACACGGTGTCTCACGTATACATTACACTTTACACATAAAAATAAAAAATAAAATATCGAATGTGGTAGAAAACTTTTTTTTGTACGACTTTTTTTGCACAACATGAATTTTTACTTTTTTTTAGCATAACATGTAAATAATTTTGCATGCAAGGCAGAACTTTCTTTTCATAAAACATTAGCCGTATGTGTATTTCCTTTTCCTCCGGGTAAACTCTCTCGATATAGGAAGCTAAATTACGTATGAAGAAGGGGCATTGTGTAAATTTTTGATTCTTTCTCATCACTGAAATCAAACGTAACCATTTTTTGTGACACTTGATTTAAATGGTATGATCCTGAAAGATTCTCTTCTTTAACAACAATCCATATATGCAAAGAGTTTGAATCACACGGATATGACAAGAGAGATTTTTTCTTTCTCAACTTAGTACCACAAATATAAATGTCCTTTTTCCGTTCGGCCAGAAAATACATATTGCTGATTTGTAACAAAGTTTCATTCTTTAATAACACCGTATTATCCGGGGACTTTGTAGTGAGAGTCATACCTTGGTATTTTAGACGTTTAACGACAATTTGTCCTGTTTCATCTGGGCGTAATTGAGTTAATACTTGTAAATCCATTTCCGGGGTGGCTCTTTGACAATTTACAAGAAAAGTTTCGTGTAAACGCCTGCAAATTTGGGCCAAAGGTTTATTTCCGTTACGGAGAAATTTTTTAATTTTACCAAGCGCATTTTCGAATGGAAAAGCGGTGTAATGGGAAATTGAGCAACCCATAAGCTCTATGTCGTCTGCCAAGTGGATGAGGTTATGTACATTTCCAATAAGATTTGTTTCACCGTAAAAACGTGGCATGAGCAAAACAAAGTTCTTCAAGAGATTTCTGGCGTTAACACAATCTCTTAAAGCTCTTGTTTTAGAACATAATATACGACAAGCTGTATGAAAAAGAAGAAAATGTCTATAAATATCTTTCGACAATACCTTTTTAAAAATTATCGGTCCTGCATACAGCAATATGAATTTGAATTCAATTGCCTTAAATCGTTCTATTTCCGTTAAGGACCGTGTAGTACGTTGAAACTCTCAAGGGATTTGTTTTTGTAACTTTAATAAGAAGTCAGACAATAGTATCTTTCCGGTGTGACTCAATCGGGTTTTTAAAGTGCTCTTTAACCATAAGTATAAAATAAGAGTTTTTTCATTACTCCTAAATACACGAGATGCATGAGGTCCAATACGAAAGATGAAATCATGTCAATTGGAGGCCTAATATGTAACAAAGGCGATCGACATGTGTGATGTTCAGGGTTTGTTTGTCGACGGAAGGACTCGTCAGTTCTCTCTTCAACAGATTCGTTCACTGGATAGATCATTCGGTTCTCCACTCGATTTCCACGCACATTGCACCTTTCACAGGCCCAATATCCTTCGTGGTTTTTAATGCATTTTAAGAAGGCACGAGCAGGGCGGTCACAGATGAAACGTTTGATGCATATACTGAACCTTTGACCATTAATGAGTAATCCATCAGCTTGTAATTTATTTATTTCAATGATAAATTGATGCAGATATTTGTTTACTTGGCCACTGGTTTGTAGGCATTTTCTTCACAAAAAACTTGGCACAGAATTGGCCAGAACTGCTTGGAACTCGATTTAAATAATTGCAGTCCATCTACATTCACTAGTAAGTAGATAATGTGATCATTGTGGAGAGAAGGATTTACAATTCTTTTCAATTGCTCTGATATGCCAAAGTAGACAAATTCACTGGCATCCTGTTCGTTGATTTCAATATCATATTGGGTTTTCATCGTTTGTAAGAACGTCTTCGCAGTTTTTGACAAGTCAGGAAGCAATCTCTTGCGAAGTATTAGGAGTAACTCGTCTATACGCGTGTGAGGAATTGTTGGATTTCCCCTCAACGCCCAATCTCTCAACTCTTCTATTTCATTATTTTCGAAGAAAAAATCATCTTCCAGCTCTTCAACGTCCTCCTCTGTGACACTTGCTGCTCGTAATTCAGCTTCGTCATCAGTCTCTTCCACGAGCAAATAATCAGCTTCTCCATCAGAAGATGATAATTCAGAGTTTCCATCATCATTAAGCATATAAGCTCTTTCACCACTGTAATCATTCGATTTTTCAGCTTCAATACTTGAATCACTGGTAACATCACTTGAATGGGGGGTTAGGTTAGGTTAGGATTTCCAATCGTAAAGTTTGGTTGACTGGATACAAATCCACTACAATTACCATTAGATCCTGATATGCACTCTTCGTTCATTGAAACTGAATCCTGTACATCAAAGTCATCACAGTCAACATATTTATCACCACTGAATGAATTTTGAGCAGCTTGCTGTTCGTCCAGCCGTCTTTTTTTTTCGATGACGTCTCACCCGTTCATGCCCAAGTACATTTTTTCGATATTTACGTAGGTCGCTCATATTTTTTTACTTGAATATTAATATATTACAAGTATTGCACCCTAAGAACTGTCACACTTTATCTAGTGTTTATATGTACAGTCAAAAACATTTTACAGTTACCTCGGAAAAAGTGATGCCCACGCGACATCAGCCGGCGACCGAAAATATTTTAGTTTTCATGAAGGAATTGCGCGCGGGATATTTGAATATTCAAATACCTAAGTATTCATAATTTTGTTGATCATTTTCATAATTAATCATTTTTTAAAAGAGCAACAGTTTTAGACATAAGGTATGAAAAATATAGTTTAAAAAGTTTGATTTTTATTATATATAAAAAAAATCCTCGACAATTTTTATAAACAAAAAACTTTTTATAACTAGATTCTTTTTATCTATGAAACGTCTTTTAAATATTTCTTGAATAACGTAAATAACATAATTTCGCGCAGTTCATTCAGGTTTCTATTAAATATAAAAAATGATATTGGAGAATTCAGATCTACGTATGTTTTGCAATAATTTAATACTTCATTCAACGATAGGTCAGGAGCGGACCCTGACTGTAGTACTGAATTGGAAGAAGCCCTGATAATTGCCTGATCAGTCACATGTATCTATAACTCAGTTTTTTTTTGTTAAATTTAATCCAGTAACATATTATCAGGACTAGATAGAGACTGTCAGATACATTGAAAAATTTATAAATTTCATTTTATTTATATGGTAGATCGTATGGGGTCCTAATGATTGCCTGATTAGGCATACCATATCGAACTCCAAAATTTTTTTATAGCGGGCGAATTTTATCTAGCCCGGATAATTGCCAGATCAGGATTGCCCGATCGAAACTTAGGATTTTTTCATACACAACAATTCGGCGATTCTGATTAGGAAGAGGCCGTGTATAGAATCCGGACATAAAAAAAACATCTGTTTTTAAATATCTGGGGAACCTCATACGGTCCTGGTGTTTGCCAGATCAGGATTGCCCGATCGAAACTTAGCATTTTTTTCATACATAACAATCCGGCGATCCTGATTAGGAAGAGCTCAGGGCCGTGTATGGAATCCCGGACATATAAAAAAACATCTGCATGTTTTTAAACATCTGGGGAACCTCATACGATCCTGGTGCTTGCCAGATCAGGATTGCCCGATCGAAACATAGGATTTTTTTTATACACAACAATCCGGCGATCCTGATTAGGAATAGGCCAGGGCCGTGTATGGGATCCCGGACATGTTAAAAAAAATATATCTATTTTTATATATCTGGGGAACTTTACATGGTCCTGATGGATGTCAGATCAGGATTGCCCGATTGAAACTAGGATTTTTAACGTGGAGATAAACTGAAAAGGTCCATATCTGGGCTTGATCTGGTTGACCTGATCAAGGTCCCCTTTTTTATGCCCGATCCGGCCCTGTTGTGACGGCAGGTCTGCCTCCCCAGATTTCTAGTCGGGTCGTTCTCTTTCGTTCTGGGGACCTCGTAACGGCAACATCTCTCTGATTGAGACTGCTTGGACAAACTGGTATCTGCGGTTATAACTCGGCATCAGAAAGAAGGAAGTAAAGTTGATCCAAATTCTATCTGTGGACTAGGTGCATAATAAGGAAGAGAGATTAAAATCCCCGGAACAGGTGAGAGCCAACGAGGGAAAGAATAGGCAATACAGAATAAGCGACAATTATAAGATGAGTACGAATCCCCTAAGAGGCACACCTCTGTGTATCTAATGTATCTATTTGATTCTACTACCGTCCTATTGACAGAAAGAATGCTAATTATAAATATTATAGTTGTATGAGTGATGTGCGATTGTTGTATGAATGGTTTAAAAGGAATATTCGAGAAATAACGTGCGACTTCGCGATCGGTGTATTTTCCGTTTGCTTGACCTTCCTTATATAGTAAGACTGAATATAATAGACTCTTGTTGTTTTGATATCGACATATACATAATATTTGTGATTCCTTTCCAATCAAATAATCCAAGTTGTTCACAAGTATAAATTTAACGCCTATATCAGCGGGGATTCTTCGTCGTGGCTATGGTCGTATAAATAAAAAAATCTTACAATTGGCGCCCAACAAAAGGGGGCTCGATGTGCTAGGTAACTACAATGCTTAGAGATATCGTGAACCTTAATAAATAAAAGTATGGCGATGATTGCGATGGTTTCCTTTGTGGTTGGTATGGGCGTGTATTGCGAATATTAATATCGAATGACTGAAGATGATGAATGTATTTATTTTACAAAATCAGGTAGAAAAGCGAAACAAAGATTTACTAGTTATAATTTCACAGATAGAAATAAAAAGACATACAAAATGCCGACCACTTTGGAAGATCATTTTGTCGATACCGAAGAAGTTCATGTGAATGCGAGAGAGCGGGATCGGGAGAGCTTGAACAGAATGCGCGCAGAATTAGAACAGGCGCGTCGAGACCTTGAGGCCAGAGCGATGAACGCGGAACAGCAATATCAACAACGGGATGCCCTTCACCAGGCTTTGGACAATGAACAAGGCCGAGATCGCGTAAATACTGAGGAGATTGCAACGATAATAAGTAATGTACAAAATTTCAATTTAGATATTAAGATGCCGAAATTTAGGGACGAATTTACCTCGAATCCGATGGAATTCGTGAAGGGGTTGGAGAAATTTTTTAAAGTAAAAAATGTTAAAGAAGATAGGAAAATGTTAATAGTCGAACATTCATTAGAGGGAAGGGCGAGCTTGTGGATGGATTTTCGGAGCGATATTCAGAGTTATGATGAGTTTAAGGAGCGATTTCTCGAGGAATTTTATTCCGTGCCGACTCGTGTACAATTTAAAAACTTGTGGATGGAGAGGCGTTATGACTCGAGTAAAGACTCGTTGCAAACGTATTATTATCGTCAACTTAAAGAATCGAGATATTTTATTCCAAAATTGTCCGAATATGAAATTAATTATAAAATTATTCAGCAATACCCAATTTGGGTTAAAGAGACGTTGACAACTATCGATTTTACTGATGCGAATTTAATTGGTCAAACCTTGGCTCATTTAGACGGAATTCGGAGAGAAAGAGAACGCGAATACAAAAACGGGAGTCAACAGCGATATACTAATCCAAAAATACGTCAAATAAATACTCACAGGCCAATGTCGCATGAAGGATATTGGGAATATAATAGAGATGGAAATTATCGTGGAAGATTTTATCGTGGTTATCGTGATGAAAATTATTGTCACTCGGGTTGTCGAAATTATGATCGAGACGGTTCGCGAGGCTTCAGACTGCCTGATACGCGTTATCCTCCGCCATTGTTTACAAGGGCGAGTGGTTATCAGAATTATAATCCCGATGTAAGGGTGAATGGTGGATCAAATGATAGTAATTTAAACTAAATGTCGATGCGTTGAAAACTGGTCCGTCATCGCATCGTTACGATTTCGATTTCGTGAATGAATTAGCCAGCGGAATTGAAGGGAAAAAGGATCAAGATAATAGCGATAGTTCCAATTTATTAGCAAAATGTCCACACGTGCGAGTTATCATAGGTAAACAGGAAATGATGGCATTGCTAGATTCGGGTAGTCAAGTGTCAGCCGTATCGGAAGTATTTTATAGAGAATTGATATTACAAAACAGAGTGAGAGAATTGCCGGTTACCATCTGGTGGTTTCGACCGCTATCGGTAAAAAATCAACATCAATTAAACGTCAAATTTTCATTCAGATAAAAATTGATAACATGACGATCGAGAATTCTTTTTTAGTTGGACCTTATTTGACGTCAAATATAATATTGGGCAACGATTGGTTATCGAAGAATAATGTAATTATGGATTATAAACAGAATTGTATAGAGATACGAGGAAAGCGATTAGCGGAGGCATCGGTGATGTTCTGGCGGGGCTCACTAGAGACGCTCGTTTGCACTCAAAGAAACGATACGGTGTATGTATATGTGATAGAGGTGCATGAATTCGACGCGAAAAGAAATAAAAATCAAATAACGGATGATATAATTTCAAGTGAAATAGCATTAAAGGAAAATAGGGGGGGAGAACTGAGTCCAAAAAAGAAGATTTATAAGGAACAAGTTAGTGATATAAATAATAGGATGTTACCGGAAAACATTATAAATAATTGTATTGAAGAAATTGATGAAACGGAAAATAAAAAAATATTAGTACATGAATCGAAAAAAAGGAAGAATATGATAATGATATAGATAAGGAGTTTTTTTCAAATGAAAATAAGATTTCTGTGTGCAAGCAGGATGTTTCGGGTGATCCTAGAGCGATCGTATGTGGGCTGACTTTACTTGACAGTGCTCAGAGACATCTTTTCTGTAAAGTATTAGAAGATTTTTATGTACTTTTTTCGGACAAGCCGGGCTGCGCGAGGGGGTATGAGCATCGATTAAAATTAACGATTGGGCAACCCAGCATCCGTCATAATTATCCCATTCCATTCGCATTACGTGATCCGACCAGGAGAGCAATAGAAAAAATGATTGACGATGGCGTCATAGAGAGGGGGGTTAGTCAATATTGCAATCCCTTGAAAATCGTAAAAAAAAGATGGTAGTGTTAGGATATGTTTGGACGCGAGATTTTTAAATAAAGCAATCGAAGGCGATCACAAGTCACCACCGTTAATTAACGAGCTGATGCAAAAATATCATGGGGCACAGTGGTTCTCGAAGATGGATTTGACTCATGAATATTGGCAGGTGTCATTGGAAAAGTCAGCGCGACCGTTTACCGCATTTTTGTTCGAGTCAAAAACATATCAATTTTGTAAAGTTCCGTTTGGATTGAAAACCGTCAGTAGTGGTTTTATGCGGGCATTAAGTTTCGCGTTAAAGGATGATTTTAATGAAAATGTATCTTGTTATATTGATGATATATTGATTGGCACTAAAACCTTCGATGATCACCTCTTGGTTATGAGTAGGATGTTTCAAAGACTTGTTGATTATAATTTTACATTAAATTTATCAAAATGTGTATTTTTTCAAAGATGTGTTTCTTTTCTGGGATTTGAAGTCTCTATGGAGGGCATTTCGCCGGAGCGAAAGAAGCTTGAGATTATTATAAATTTTCACGAACCAAAAAATAAAAAACAACTTCAGCAGTTTTTAGGGATATGCAATTATTACCGACAATTTAATGTGAGGCATAGCATTTCGGTGGATTCGCTCCGGGATTTATTAAGAAAAAATGTAGATTGGACACAAGGCCATTCCTCAGCATTTAAAGAATTAAAGGAAAACCTTAATCGGGGTATAATGTTGAAGCACATTATTCCAGGAGTGCCCTTTAAATTACAAACAGATGCGAGTGATCGAGGAATTGCAGGAATTTTATACCAAGTTGATGATGTAGGGAATCATAACGTGATAGGTTTAGTGAGTCGGTGCCTATCATCTCCAGAAATTAAATATACTACCACGGAGAAAGAACTACTAGCGATAGTATATTCAGTGGAAAAATTCCGTGTTTATCTTATAGGAGCACATTTCGAGATTGTAACAGATTACAAAAGTTTAACGTTTTTGCAATCTGCGGGTTTTCCGAGTAGTCGAATCGCGCGTTGGATATTGTTGCTGCAGCAATATTCCTTTTCGGTGGCGTATTGTCGTGGTGTAGATAACGTGGTGGCTGATTTTTTTAGTCGAAACCCAGAGGGAAAGTTTGTAGAAGAAGATCGGGAGCAAATTGTCATCTCATCGTTGCATCAATGTTTTTTCCCTGCATATAAAGAAGAAGAAACATCGTTTATTACGATAGCTATGCTCCATTACGATGTAAACTTCACTCGATGTTTTAAGAATTAAGTGAGTGGCAACGTGATGATCATAAAATAAAATGTAGCATTGATGCTTGCGATGAGAAGGGGGGGGGGGAATATTGGTTTTATTATGTATAACGAGATACTGTTCCATCGAGGAAAAAGTGATAAAAACTGGAGAATTGTAATACCTAAAAAAATGCAGCGATTATTAATAGAGGCGATACACTCTAAATTAGGTCATCCGGGTGTGTATAAGACTATTGCATACTTGAAACAATTTTATTACTGGAGAGGTATGCCGGCACAGGTAAAAAAATTGGTCTTGTGTTGTGATCTATGTCAACGAGTAAAATATTTAACGGTATCAATGGAGGGAAAGCATAATTTTATTGAATCGAACGGACCAAATGATTTTTCACCAGGGTACCTAAGTCGTCTACAGACGATTCCGAGTCTCGACATCGAACTTGCGAAACGCATGATCGACCGTTAGACGCCGTGCCGTCGTAGCGGTGAGATCCCGACGACGGGCGATGGCGCCGTACGGCAAACCGGGCTCGTGCGACGACCGGCCCGTGGACCGGTCGCCTAGTAGTGTCACATTGTTTTGAGCCTTTCGACTCATGAGACTCCTAGAGATATCATTGCCATTGGGGGTAAGAGGCGATAGTAGAGTTTGAATATACGCGCATCTCGACAGAGCATGCTTGGACCCGCACTGCCGAAATATTATACGATGCGCATGACTGTCGATCGATAATGATCGATGTGGTAGGGCCTCACGCTCTCTCGTTCTCTTTCGTTCCGGGGACCTTGTAACGGCAACATCTCTCTGATTGAGACTGCTTGGACAAACTGGTATCTGCGGATATAACTCGGCATCAGAAAGAAGGAAGTAAAGTTGATCCAAATTCTATCTGTGGACTAGGTGCATAATAAGGAAGAGAGATTAAAATCCCCGGAACAGGTGAGAGCCAACGAGGGAAAGAATAGGCAATACAGAATAAGCGACAATTATAAGATGAGTACGAATCCCCTAAGAGGCACACCTCTGTGTATCTAATGTATCTATTTGATTCTACTACCGTCCTATTGACAGAAAGAATGATAATTATAAATATTATAGTTGTATGAGTGATGTGCGATTGTTGTATGAATGGTTTAAAAGGAATATTCGAGAAATAACGTGCGACTTCGCGATCGGTGTATTTTCCGTTTGCTTGACCTTCCTTGTATAGTAAGACTGAATATAATAGACTCTTGATGTTTTGATATCGACATATACATAATATTTGTGATTCTTTTCCAATCAAATAATCCAAGTTCACAAGTATAAATTTAACGCCTATATCAGCGGGGATTCTTCGTCGTGGCTATGGTCGTATAAATAATAAAATCTTACAATGTGCTGTTAGGGATGTAGCGCTGCAGTTTCTTTGGTACCCTTTTAGTTGCCTTTTACGTCAAGCGGAACTTACTGTGGGATTATTCTTTATACATTCGATACCTACACGGGGTGTAATAACAGTATATGCATTTTTCAATTTTTCTTTAATCCTTAATAAACTATAATATTTAATCAAAAATTTAATTCTTGATGTTGCCAGTCAGTAATTAACGGGATAAATAATTTTGACGATCAATACTGGCTAAATTAGCATTTAATGTAACACGACGTTTCGATTGTGGGTTTCGGTCCTTTTCAAGTATACTACAAAAATTACAACAGATTAAAAGATGTTACTGTGCTTATAAAAAAGTTAAATTCGATTTATAGTAATGCGCAACAAAATATTAGAGAGAAAATTAAAATTTTTTCTTACGTTTAAAATGATTGATGCTGTGCGAATGTCACATCTTGTCTAAAGTAAAAGAACTAACAAACTAAGAAGGGACTAAACAACCTTTAATATATTGTCATAAACATTGTTTAGATTTTCTGTTTAGATTGTCTTTTTGTAGGTTAATTGTGTTTTTAGTTTTTTTGATAAAAAACATTTCGGCTATTTCTCTCTTCTTAGTATGTTTCTCATTATGTAATATCGTCGGTTTATCCCAGTCAAAATCATGATTAAAATCTAACTTATGTTTACTGATAACTGAATGATTAGACGCATGCAATTTAATATTATTATAGTGTTCTTTAACTCTAGTATTTAAAAATCTTTTTGTTTGGCCAATGTAAGACGTAGTACAATTTTTGCAGTTTATTTTATATACTAAATTAGTTCTAACATCATTCTCCAATCTATCTTTGCCGCGTTTAATTACAGAATCCAATTTTTTGGGTATTGTATAGACCACATTAAAACCTAATGTATTAAGCGATCGACTAATGCCTTCACTAACATCTTCGACAAATGGTAAAGAAATAATAGAATCAATATCATATCCATTTGTCGTATTATTAGTGTCCTCGTTATTTACAGAATAATTGTTGTTATTACGTTCTATTAAAATATTCATTCTTTTATCAACAAAGTGTTTTATAGTATGTTTCGGGAAGCAATTATTTATTAGAATTCTTTCAACAGTTAAAATATTATCTTTATGGAATTGTTTATCTGATAGTAATATAGCATGGTCAACTAAGTTATAAATGGTGTTAATTTTGTAATTAAAGGGGTGGTTCGAATAAAAATTTATATATCTGTCAGAATTAGTTGGTTTTCTATACCAATTAGTCAATAATTTACCGTTATTTCTTATAACCGTGGTATTCAAAAAATTTATACACGAGTTTGACTCCATCTCATGAGTGAATTTTAACCGTTCATGATAGTTATTAAATGTCGTCAAAATTTCTTCTATCTTCGATCGCTTAGCTACTGCAAAAATGTCGTCTACGTATCTGTAAAAAACAGTTACCGAATCGCCTAACAAATTTAAACAGTGTGTCTCCAAATCGTCCATTACCAAATCTGCCAAAATTGGTGACAAAGGGGAACCCATCGGGCTGCCAAAAATTTGCTCATAAAACTGCCCATTAAAACTGAAACTCGTCGAGTCTAAAATCAATTCTACAGCATATAAAAACTGAGCTTCATTGAAATTTGTCTTCGTACTAATGTCACACCAACGTTTCATAATTGCCTTCAATGCTAAATCTTTAGGAATATTAGTAAATAGTGACGTGACATCCAATGAAATTAGTACTTCATCATGATTGATAGCTATATTTTTTATCTTATTAGCAAAGGACCATCCATCTTTGATGTGAGACAGAGGTTTTGTAATAGAAGCATGCAATATACCGTGAATGTAACGCGCAACATTGTATAACGGGCTACCGAGTGACGATACAATAATACGTAGAGGGAAACCAATTTTATGAATTTATTTATATATTATTTATCTCTATAATATTTAATATAAATTCAAACTACAACAAGCTAATAAGAGCCGAACACGGATGGTCGTGCGTCAGTTTCAAAGAAAATTAATTTTTGAAACTGATTTGTTGTGCACAGGGCACATATTTTGCTTGATTTGATACCAAAACTTTTAAATTAAATCTCAATTTGATATTTTTAAAACCCCTCTTATCCCCCTGCAAAAGTGTAGTCGAGAAAAATATCAGGCCGAAGTCGCTGAATCGGGAAGTTGGATGAAGGGTCTGAATAGCTCAGTGGTAAGAGCAGTCGCCCGGCAAGCGAAAGACTCGGTTTCGTTTCCCGAAACTGACGCACAACCATTCACGTTTGACTCTTATTAGCTCGTTATAGTTTAAATTTATATTTCATAGTAAAGAGCCTTAAAAATTCTTAATTATAATATTTAAAACAATTCATATGCATTTTATTAATTAAGCCCGCTTCCTTTTCCTGAGATCGCACAAGATCCCGTCCCGCGTAAAAAGGATTTGATTCCTTTACCGAAAAGGAACCACCAAGCGAACGGCCTAGTAATAGAATAAGAGCGATATTTCCGATTGTTGACCTGTTTTGGGTTCTGTACATTCGCTCAAGCTGTGCCTTAAGGTATCTGTTTCTTGGGATTTGGTAAGTTACGACTTTCCCTCGACCACCTCCTCAAATCTGGACGTAACAACATGAAGTCATGCAATATTGACAGAATATCATCAGAAATCAACTTATCTGCAAATATGGCATGGTGACAAAAAAACATGGCAAAAATCAAGCATGCGCTTCCATCTCAAAAGATAACAGCAAAACACAACAAAAACACGCCGATATCATATAATATAGTATAGATATGTTATAGTATAATATTGGATTACAGTTCGTTCGTTCATCGCTATACTATCTATCTCGTATTCCATTTTCTGTCATAAGTAAATATAAAGACTGCAAAATACGATTAACAAGATTAAAAATGTATAGTATTTCTATCAGCTTAATTTCTGATACAATTCTAACAAAGAATTCTGAATATTAAAGTGAGTATTTGGAAATAGGGTTTAATGAAAAATTGTCCGTGTACTGACTGCTTAAGATATAAAATAAGAGTTCAATTCTCATATAAATCTTAAATTTCACAAATTATTTGTTTCATAAATTAATTAATTATATAAATTAATTATTTAACTATGCTAGTTATTTATATTATATGGAATATAATTCTACGTTATAACATAAGCTATATTACATATTATATTTATAACTGGAAAATTGCAAGTATAATTGGCGATTTTTATTACTAACATTTATGCAATAATACCTGTAATATCCAGATTTTTGCACCTATAATTTAGTATATTACAGTATATTGCATAGAATTCTGTGGTAATAGCAGAAACGTAACAAGAATAATCTATCATATCGACTATCGACGCAGAAACGCAAAAAAGTTAAAATTGAACAAAGCCTGTTGTCACAACGCGGCAAAACACGGTCAAGATAGAACACGCCTGGTAAACACAATTGTTTACCAGGCGTGTTCTATCTTGACCGTGTTTTGCCGCGTTGTGACAACAGGCTTTGTTCAATTTTAACTTTTTTGCGTTTCTGCGTCGATAGTCGATATGATAGATTATTCTTGTTACGTTTCTGCTATTACCACAGAATTCTATGCAATATACTGTAATATACTAAACTGAAAGCTGATAACTTTCGGATGTATCTCATTTTTATGTATTTCTGTATGTACATGCATATAAAATATACATATACATATATGTACATGCACCGGCAGGAATGTTTCTCGGCAGTTAGATGTACATATACGTGTATGATAATCGAAAGTGTCACACGCATACACACGAAGCACGTATGTACGTATCACTTGAAACGCGGAGGAGATCAAGGGGAAAGTAGTGGAAGGCACTCCAATGTTGCATCCTTATCGCAAATCGCACGATCCAGAGAGAAAGCATTGCAAGACGTGATACCGGTTAGTGGTATCTTATAGCCTATCTCCCTCATTTGACGCTCTTATGGAGAGAGTGTGAGTGAGACAGTTATAGAACACCGCATTGTCTCTATAAGTGTCTCTGTGCTAATTCGTTTCCGGGAGATAGGAGAGGTCAATACACTACAGATTCGTACGCTCTCTTGGATATAGAAAAAATCTCTCCTTTATTCGTAGTTATCAAGACTATATCCACGGCACGTCACCTCTTCCTTCCAGCGTGCGTGCCCCCCTTTGCCTCCTCAGCGCTACCGCTCTTCTTTGCGCGCGAGGCGCTTCCTAGTATAATGGCAGGAATACAAAAAACAAACCAAAAAAATATTACCATTTCCTACATCTCTTCCCCCTCCTTTGAGGTGGTAACAGCTCAAATAAACAGAATAAAATAAAATAAAAGAAATTATTCGCTTTCCCTCTTGACTTAACGGATATAGAGAATGAATAAAAGGATATTTCGTTATTGTACGCCTAACAGCTTCTTAGGTGTGATGACTTTTCGTCCGCTTCGCGTACGTCGTTCCGTCTTCCCGTCTTCTCTTCTCTCTGGTGTTTCGTCTGTATCGTTCTCTTTCTTGTGTTGAGGTTCAGGTATTGATTTACCTGTATCCGAAGATCGTTTGTACTGCTTCAGGAATTCTTCTGATATCTCGTTATGTTCATTCGTAGAAAGTTCTAGTGGGTAGAGTCTTTGCACTGGTCGCACTAATTCTCCGGTTGCTGTTCAGTTTTCTTCAGTTTTCTTCAGTATTCTTCAGTTTTACAACGCGTACTTTGTCATCTCGTCCCGGGAATAGCTGGGTTACTTTGCCTAGTGGCCAGTCCAGACGTTTTGACTGATCGTTGCCGATGAAAATGATGTCTCCTACTTTAATATCCGTTTCGGAATTTGATTTCAGTTTATTTCTTCGAGATAGCTGTCCTAGATATTCGATTCTGAATCTATGTCGCAATTGATCACGGAGTTCTTGGCGATATTTTATTCTTCTGTTGAGTTTTTCCGTGGATGCTATGATGTCCATGTCTGGTACTTCGCTGTTTCTTAAATCCTGTAAGAACAGTGCTGGAGATAACGGTATCAATTGTTGAGGATCTTCTGCTAAATATGTGATCGGCCGTGAGTTAATGATGGCTTCGCAGTCGCAAAGTATAGTTGTGAGCTCTTCATAATTTAAAAGGGCTCGTCTCAGCACCTTACGTAAGAGTTCCTTTATGGATCGGATTAACCGTTCCCACCATCCTCCCCACCAGGCTGCTGAGGGTTAAAGATTCATTGAATCTTCTCAGCCGAACTATATTCTTCGATTTTTGACCAATCGATTTCTTGAAGATATCTATTAGCTCCTATGAAGTTGGTCCCGTTGTCCGTGTAAACCGTTGATGGACGTCCTCTTCGTGCTATGAATCGACGAAAGGCTTCTAAAAATAATTCTGTAGACAAGGAAGTCACCAACTCGATGAATTGCTCGGTAAACTGCGCAGGTGAATAAACAGATCCATGCTTTAGTCTTATCTCGTAAGAATGCGAAGTCTGTGCCAGTAATTTCAAAGACTGCTGCTTCTCTCACTCGATTTTCTGGTAACACCGCTGGTGAACTTTCGATATTTTTTGCATTGTATCTTCTACATGTGATGCATTTCCGTGTTACTGAACTAACTGCCCGTCTGCCTTTTAGGATCCAATATTGTTCTCGTAGATAATTCATGACGATTTCTATATGTGCGTGTCCTAGTTTTCTATGTGTGTATTCAATTAATTTAACGACGATAGGATGACGAGAATCTAATATAATGGGGTGACGGAAATCCAGTGTATCTTGTCTGTTGGAAATTAAGCTCTTCGTTCTCAGAAGACCTGATTCGTCTTTGTATATATCCATAGCTCTCAATTTGGACATGAGTGTTTTAGAAAAGCTTCCTTGTTGTATCAGTCGTAACAACGTTGTCTCTGCTGACTGTATTTCTTTCGCTGTCAAAGCTGTCTTGGACCGGAGTTCTCTCTTCTGTTGACTGTTGACTATGAATCTTCTTATCCAAGCTAATGTACGTATAATTCGTAAATAATTTGATAAAAACAATAGGCGATCTGTTAATCTCTGTTCTTCTTGATTTTCACTCATATTACTCATGACTGTAGTGGCAGTATGTTCGATAAGTTTTCTCTCCTTGTTTACCGTTTTCCGTGCTTCATGTGCCACCAAGTCTTCATTTATTATGGGTCAAGAATTTGGCCACATTTCTTTAGGAAACTTGAGCCATTGTGGACCCTTCCACCAATGTGTTTCCAGCAATTGTCTAGCATTGCATCCTCTTGATGGAAGGTCGGCTGGATTCATATCTCCCGGAACATGTTGCCAACGAGTTGGATTAGTCAATTGTCTTATTTCTTGTACCCTATTCCAAACGAACGTGGCCCATCGTGTGTCTCTTTGAATCCAGGTTAGTACCGTCGACGAGTCCGTCCAGAAGTATTGTTCGATTTGACGATTGTTTAAGGCGGTCGTTACTCTATTAATAAGTCTATTGAGGCTCCTAATAGCTCTAATCTCGGGATTGTAGCCTTTTCCTTGGGAGCTATTCTGGATTTGGCCTCGATGAAGTGAATGTCTACACTGTTCTCCGACTGGACTCTGGCAAATATTACGGCTCCATAGGCTTCTTGACTAGCGTCTGTAAAAAGATATAGTGAGACAGTACTTTGGTGATCTCCCAATGCCCAACGTGAGATTCTCGCTTGACAAAGTAATTTTAATTCTAGTTGCCATTGTAAGAATGTCTTCCTGATATCATCCTCTACTTCAGTATCCCACGTTGCTGCTCCATAATCTCTTCAATAGTATCTTAGGTTTTACTACTACAGGACATGCTATTCCGATAGGGTCGAATATCTTATGAGTATAAGATAAAATCTCTTTTTTAGTTACCTTATCCGGGTGTGTTTGTAATAACGTAGACGATGATATCCTTAGAGTATCTTCTTGGGTGTCCCACGTTAATCCTAGTATTTGAATTTCTCGTTTATTATTCTCATCATAAGACCGTCGCCAACCTCTTAGATCGAAACCACCAGTCGCCATAATGGAAGTCGCCTTTTCTTGGAATGTGATTGTTTCTTCTTTAGAGTCGAACGCTGGAAACACAATTATCAACGTAAAAGGATTCTTTTAACTTACTGAGAATATTTATTTCCTTGTCGTTCTTGGTATTCTCCAGTGCGTGCTCTAGGTGTAAATAGATAGTGGCTCCCAGCAGAGGACTACTAGTGGCACCGAAAATTACTCTACAATGTCGATATACTACTATAAGGTCTGGGTCTTGTGTTTTTTTCCACAAAAATCTCAAGACGTTGCGTCCCTTGGGAGATACGCTGATTTGTAGAAAGGCCTTGCGGATGTCAGCTATAATTCCAATTTTGTTTTCTCTGAGCCGTAAAAGTAGTGACGGAATCAGTTCAATGAAGTTAAGTCCTGTTTCTAGACACTGATTCAGTGAAGGTCGGTTTGTCCCTTTGACTGATGCATCAAAAACTGGTCGAATACGAATGGTACTATTATTCTTGATGATGGGTCTGTGTGGTAGGTAAAATCTGGGTTCATCTAGTTCCTTTTCCGGTACTTCTTCTATAATGCCTTCGTTTAGCCATTCATCAAAAATCTTTTCGTGCTCCTGAATTAAATTATTCTCCTTTAGTCTCTTTAATGTATTCTCCAGTCTCCTTTCCGCGATGTCTCGGTTCTCACTAAGAGGCGGGTGGTTTTCTTTCTATGGGAGTACTACTTCATATCTTCCTGAGCGATTGAGCTTGGTTGTTTCTCGAAAATTTTTCAGAACTTCTCGTTGATGCTCTTCTTTAGATGATCTTTGGATCGGATCTTCAATTCCAATCACGTCGAGCTTCCACATATCTGCTATGCTTGCATCTTGAGAGAACATCGAAGTGACTACTAGTGCTGTATCTTGGGGTTGTTCGTTCGGAATCTTTCCCAATAATGTCCAACCAAGCTTGGTTTCTATGGCAGTAAGACCACAATTGAGATTGACAATTTTCCCGGTGTATAACTTACCCAGGATGTCTGCTCCTATCAGTAGGGATATCGGTTGTTCCTCTTGTCCAATATCCGTTAGCTCTATTGATTCGTGTTGTAATTCTTCTTGCCATGGCCCCTTGGTTATCTGTTGTATATTTTGGCAGATTGTGTCTTGGAAGAAGGCTATGAAATTGCAAGCAAAACCATTATTTAAACCACATAAATGCGATAACAAATATGTTCTTGTGGTTGGATTTTAGTTCCTCCAAAAAGTAGATGAGTCATGGATTGCTTGCCCAGTTGCTCGAATCCAAAATATTTTGCAATCTGATTTGCGATGTAAGATCGATGAGAACCTGTATCTAGAACTGCTCGTACAATCTATTCCTTATGACCATTGTATAACTTGACGTAATGTTTGAAGAAATATTCTGGGATTCAAGGATAAATTTGCCAAACTTTGTTCCTCCGTTTTCTTGTCCGTATTGTCTGTGTTTTTGACTGTCTCCTTGAAAACCTTGCGGCACATTAAAATAACATGCTTTCCGCCAAACCGAGCACATCTCTCTTTATATTTACAATACTTACAACTGTGACCTATCTTCAGACAATGAAAACATGCCTTTTTACTCTTCACAACCTCTGTTCTTTCTTCCATGGACATCTTCCTCGCCTTGTCACATAGCGAACTGTCATGATTGTCTGCAGAAGATACATTTTGTGACACGTGTTTCTCTGGCATTGAGAAGGCCTGCAGCTGTCGATGTTTCACTTGTTTCCGGTTTCAAACTCTTTCCTCTCCTCTCTTTGCTGTCCTTTGCTGTGTTCATTCCGAAACCACTGACTGCAATGGCTATCCTCTCTTCCACTTCTACTTCTGTAAAAAATTCATTAACTTTGTTAAGCGATCTTTAGCCACATTTTCTCCCACAGTTGCAGAAGACGGGTGTCTTTGCCACACTCTTAGTAATTCTTCAGGCAGAGACGATTCAACTAGAGGATACAGCATAGCTGCATACATTTCCGTGGTGACGTTGAGAGATTCGAGAGCTCTCAGTTGTGTTTCGAGCTTGTCATAAAGATTCACTATCGATGGTTTAGCTTCTTTCTTAGTAGTGTTGCTTAATACTAATTTAATACTAATACTAATACTACTTAGTAGTGTTACTTAATACTAATTAAGTAACTCGCGTATATACGAGAAGTATATACTTCAATCAACAGTTCATCCTTACCAAAACGGCTCTTAAGACTCTTAATGACTTTATCGTAGTTTTCAGCCATTGGGGGGTAACTATTAACAAGCTCGTATGCTCTCGAATCTTTCACCATGGCTTGCACTAGATATTGGAATTTGTCCTCCTTGGAGATGGATTTGTCGTCGTGAATATTTTTAAAGAGATTCCAAAACAATAACCATTCCTTTAAGTCACCGTTAAACTTCTGTAGCTCGATCTTTGGCAGTTTGTATCTCTTATCTTGTGTCGAATTTGTATAGGCCGTTGTTGTATTACTGTTATTATTGTTACTTGTGCTCGCGTGTACCTCAACATTTGTTCTAGCGGGGGGGGGGGGTCGATAATCCGTGAAATACTGACCTTTGTTTGCTGATATTTGATACGATACTCATCTGCTCCCTCGATTTCCTTCAGCATTTCCGCACTTCCTGTATATCTCCCTCCTACATTTCCTGGAAGATCTTTTCGTTTAGCTCTTCTAATTCACTCGCCTTATCCTTGAATAGTGCGAACAATGCTTGAATCTTGTCTATGTCGTGCGTTTCTTTTCTGTCTTCTTGTTGTAATGTCGAGAACGTTTTAGAAAAGGCCGTTCGCATGACTGCGCGGGTTTTCCGTAGCTTGTCCATTCTTATGCGATTCCTTTTCACTCCCGGGTCACGGTCGCCAGAATATGTGCTAATTCGTTTCCGGGAGATAGGAGAGGTCAATACACTACAGATTCGTACGCTCTTTTGGATATAGAAAAAATCTCTCCTTTATTCGTAGTTATCAAGACTATATCCACGTCATCTCTTCCTTCCAGCGTGCGTGCCCCCCTTTGCCTCTTCAGCGCCACCGCTCTTCTTTGCGCGCGAAGCGCTTCCTAGTATAATGGCGGGAATACAAAAAACCAACTAAAAAAATATTACCATTTCCTACAGTCTCGTTCGCTCCAATATCCATCTATCATACCTTTTTTTTTTAAGAAACGTGGTTGAGCCGCGTGCACCGAGCGCCGGCACACATCCATTCTATTAATAATTAAGTCTATTAAATAAATTCTCTTAATAATTAAATTAATAATTAATAATTAAATCATAAGTCTATTGAATAACGGTTATCCGCTGGAATTCGTTTTTCATGTCTTCCATGAACGCCTTAAAATGTTTAACAATGTTCTAATACTAACAAATACAATCGAAAGCTGAGTGAGGAGTCTGTCTCTTCTTTTTTTACTGTACCTTATGTTCCGTCAATATCAGAGCAATTTAGGTACATAACTAAAAATTTAAATGTGAGACTTTCAGTCAGACAATCGCAGTCTCAATAAGATGAACAAGTATATTAAGGTACATAAAGATCTCTGCCCTAAATCTTCGTAGTAATGTAATCTACAAAATCAACTGTAACAACTGTGATGTCTCTTACGTAGGCCAGACGGGGAGACAATTACATACTTACTACCGGATTTCTGAGTATAAAAATCATATTCGAAGAAATACGACAAATCATTCAGTTTTGATGGATCGCAGATTGAACTTTAACCATAATTTGAACTGGGATGAAGTTGAGATATTGGATAACGAATCCTATCTAAATAAGCGATTGATTTCAGAAATGTTATACATAAAAACACAAAAAATAGTTTGAATCTGCAAACAGATACGGAATGCCTTCCTGACACTTATATTACTGTATTTGACAAACCTTCTAAAATTTAAACATCGCGTCGTCTTTATATGTACATAAATTTATTAAATTAATTGACTACCTTTGTTTTTGTACTTCATCTTGATTCATTT